>OY757943.1:62285707-62490707 GCA_963585895.1 Sepioteuthis lessoniana
TGTTTTTCGAATCATTTAGTCTTCCGCACAACTTTATTTAATTTAGTATAAATTAGACCCTTCGGATTAAATTTATTCAAAAATGTTCAGTGAAACAGAAAGTGGTGCCTACCTGTAGAATGGAGGGAACCGCACCTACAGATGTGAATTTTATTTGCTTTCTGGACAAATTAAACCTTCCTGATCAATTTTAATCCGAAATATTCCAGACACCATGGGAATCGAGTCAACACCCAAACACGTACTAATAAATACCATTAAAATATTTCTTGAACTAAAAGGTGTTGACATGGCAAGTTTCATTTCGATTGACCAATTAGATTAGAATTTCATCGGAAACAAGTAAACGAAGAGAATTATATATATGTGTGTGTGTACATGTGTGTATATGTGTGTAAATGTGTGTGTGTGTGTGTGTGCTTTGATATACGAACATATATATATCACTCTCTATACATATATATGTGTTGGTGGGGTGATAATCGAAGCGGAAAACAGATTCAGCGAAACAAGTTCAAATTACAGTGGTGTCTATATTTTTTTTCACTTTCATGCCTTTAAGAAAAACATGGCTCCTTCACTTCGATGTCCGCCACTGCATCCGTTCATCTATTAGCGCAGATGGAAAAAAGATATACCCGCAATAAAATTTTCGACTGAGACACATCATCATCATCATCATGTTATGCCAAAGGCACGGATATCCCTGACCCTCTCTCGCCACTTCACTCTATCGTTCATTGCCTCTGGCAGGTCTTCAGGGCTACATCCTGTATCCTCACAGAGCTGCTGTATGTATGTTCGAGCTGGTTGTCCTGCTTTTGCCAGACCATATGTGGGGCTCCATAGGAGTACATCATTTATGAGCTCGTCCCTGCTTCTCCAGCAGTGTCCTGCATGTCTGGTTCGACTGACTTGGATAGTTTTCGTGATGGGAGGCAGGTGGCCGTATAGTTGGTGCCTTGTGGGGTGTTGCCTCCAGGACTTGTTCAATATTGCTCGCAACATTCTTGTGTAATTGCCGTCTAGCTTCTTCTTCAGCCGTTTAGTTAGCGTCCAAGTAGTGCATCCATACAGCAGTATCGATACGACCGCTGCCTGGAAGAAACTGCGTTTCATTTTATCGGTCAGGTCTGATTTCCATATGATCGATAGCCTCTCGATAGCTGTCTATGCCTTCGTTAGCCGTGTGTCGATGTCTTTTTCGGTTGATGAGACACTGCTTCCTTGGTAGGTGAATTTGTCTACCAGTTTCAGAGAGGTTCCGTCTAGTGTGGAGATGTCGCCTGTTTGATTATAGCACATATATTCCGTTTTGTGTGCGTTGACATGGAGGCCAATGCCTGCGGCGGCTCGTTCCTAAATTTTTTTCCCATATTTTGAAAAACCCATTAAGCATTTTATTTAACCCCAACACTTGTTGCATTAGATATGATCCAGTTTTTTTTTGTTTTTTTTGTTACAATTTTTGTTTTTTTATTATTTTTTTCTAACTCAAACCTGACCATTCCGAACAATCGATGTTTGATGAACTTCATCAACAGATTGTATTCTGCAAGGCTTTAAGAAAATGGCAAGGCAGTGTTTATTCTATTCTTATGATGATATATAGAGAAAAAGGTTTTCAAGTTAGGAAGAACGAACAAAAGGTGCAATCATGCGAGAATCCAAAATAAGAGGTGGGAAAATAATCTGAAAACGAAAAAGAGGTCAAGGAAATAAATACTGACAATAAAGGTAAATAATATACAAAACTTGGACGAAGTTATTTCGCTTTGCTAATTCTCTATCAGAGCATAAATAATAGGGCAGATTAGATTCTAACCTTGCGCTAAACTGGTTTAAGAGAAAGAAAAATCTCTGAATTCAAAACCTTGAGAGGCTGGATGAGCTGGAATGGTGCCTGGTTTTGTAGCAGTTCTTACACCAGGAGGCGCGTGACGTAGCAGTTTTCGTCGTAGGAAATAGACACGACGGACCAACTTCAGTTTCTGGAAGGAGCTGTTTGCTTTTCACTTTTCGCTAACGCCCTTGGAAAAGGAATGAAGCCATCGCTTCACTTCTACTCCATGCTTTGGATAAATAGTCGGTCAGACTTGCTTTTTTGCCATGCTACAATAACCGGTCTATAAAAAGAACTAGTCTGAATTCAAACCAGTACTACTACGCTAAAAATTGACCTTGCGTGGTATCCTGCCCGTAGTGGAGGGGTTGGGTAAATACATACACAACTTTCACGGCTATGAAGAAATTCACCGGTATGATAAGTCTCGTGATTCATATCTTTAACTGAACTATTGGACGGTCATAAGATGTGTTAGGTGGGAGACTTTTATATACACAAATATGGAAGTAAATAACGGAAAGGTTATCTCTTTCTCTTTTTCTCCTTCTTTCCTTTTCTTCTCTTTCTCCCTCTCTCTCTCTATCTTTTTCTCTCTTCTTCTTCTTTATATTCTTCCTTTCTTTTCTTTTCTTTTCTTTCTTCTGCTTCTCGTTCTCTTTTCTCTTTCTTTTCTTAGTAGCAGGAGTACTACAAGGAGACACGCTGGCTCCGTATCTCTTTATCATTTGTCTAGACTACGTACTTAGAACATCGATTGACAAAATCAAAGAGAATGGCTTCGAACTGACGAAGAAAAGAAGCAGAAGATACCCCGCAACAACAATTACCGACGCCGACTACGCCGATGACATAGCGATACTGGCAAATACACCTGACCAAGCCGAAACACTTCTGCATAGTTTGGAACGAACAGCAGCAAGCATAGGCCTCCATGTTAATGCACATAAAACGGAATATATGTGCTATAACCAAACGGGGGACATCTCCACTCTAGAAGGAACCCCTCTTAAACTAGTAGACAAATTCACGTACCTAGGAAGCAGCGTCGAATCAACCGAAAAGGACATCGAAACGAGGTTAACGAAAGCATGGACAGCTATCAATAGGCTATCGACTATATGGAAATCAGACCTAACCGATAAAATGAAACGCAGTTTCCTCCAGGCAGCGGTCACATCGATACTGCTATATGGATGCACTACATGGACGCTAACAAAACGGCTGGAGAAGAAACTAGATGGCAATTACACAAGAATGCTGCGTGCAATCCTCAACAAGTCCTGGCGGCAACACCCAACAAGACACCAACTGTATGGCCACCTGCCCCCTATCACGAAAACTATTCAAGTTAGACGAACCAGACATGCAGGACATTGCTGGAGAAGCAGAGATGAACTCATAAGAGATGTACTCTTATGGATCCCCACACACGGCCGCGCAAAAGCAGGACGACCAGCACGAACGTACATTCAGCAGCTATGTGAGGATACAGGTTGTTGTCCTGAAGACCTACCTAGGGCGATGAACGATAGGGAGGAGTGGTGAAAGAGGGTCAGGGATATCCGTGCTGCCAGCACGATATGATGATGATGATGATCTCTTTGTGGTTCCATTTGTTTAACATCATTGCCCGATATTATCACGTGGTAGTTTTTCGAAAAAAAAAACAGTTATGAGTATATGATTTTTCTTTATATGTACTCTCCTCTTCTGTCTTTTTGGTATTTTATTACACTATTTATCGTTGTTCTTTTAACACTTGGCATCACCAGTTTAACTTCCTGATGAGAATTCATTAAAACCGAAACGTTAAACATCAACTTTCCTTCACAATAAATTCTTCACTTTTAATTAGTTTGTTTTTCAGTTTTTCAACATGCACAAATATACATTTATATATTAATAACAATTCTCATTATGTTGGTATATATTTGGTGTGATCAAAAAGTATCAAGACTGAATCTTTAAACTTTAAAAATGAAATGAAGCTAATTGTTTACCTGAACAACTAAAATAATAATAAAGTAAAGTAAGTAAAGTTGTCTCCCTTTAGTCGAGGGTGACCCTAAGGCTTCCTTTTCAAGAGCTACTACACCAAGGTGTAGGGGAGGGCGCTACTCCTTTCCCTAGATTGCTCTACTTTACCCTTGATCCTTATCTTATAATGCTGAGTGGTAAGCAAGGTAGCATCAAGTACCATTTTTGAGTCTTTGATATGACTTTACCTGGGATTGAACCCAGGTCGCCGGGGCCTTTGGCGAAATAGTTTAGATGAGTGAGTGCTCATCTGAAAAAAAGGATTAAATGACAATGGTGTTACTTTTCGAACGAAATGATTTTGCTTTGATTTAGTTTCTTTGACATATCGACCTTTGTGGGTTATTTAATGCCAAAGCCATCCTTGTAGAACTACTGCCATGATACTATTTGACCCAGTTCTTGGGAGGATAAAAGACTTCACACCTTTTCTTAAGGTATTAGTCCAAAAGTGGACGTAATAACGCAACTGAAGCTCGAACTAGCTTTCTTCGAGGCTTCAATCTAGCAATTTGGCCATTACACCATGGTGACTCCTCCTGCAATTTCTTGACAAAACAAAGAATTGTGTAAGAGCAACAGTCTTCATACACACTAGACTTTACTCCCCGCGACTCTTTCAAACTTCCTAGACTGAAAATTAGTTCTTTGAAAATCGGGAAACATTAAAAGAAATACAACGGGACATTTTTACTTTATATCAGAGAGAAATTTCAGCGGTGCTTCGACCAGGGAAAAAATCGCGGGAATAAGTGTTTAGAATGCCAAGTTGGGAGACATTTTGAAGATAATTAACGCTTAATTCATTGTTCACTTCTGTCTTGAAGTCCGTTTTTGTGTATGTATGTAATTGTAACCCAATAAAAACGGCCCACCATTTATTTTATTGAATTTTTATAAGAGTTATGCATTTTAAGAAGGTCTTATGTTGAAAAAAAAGTACCTTTCAGTCCTGTTCTCAAATGTATGGTTTTTTAGATGTTTGCAACTACGATGATCCACTTTTTATCGTTCAAATTCTTTATATATCAATCAAATATAAATTATGATTACCAATAAACCTTATCTGTTAATCTTTATCAGATATGTATTATCATATTTAGCTATTTTTTCCGGTCCGATGATATTTGAACATTTCAATTCTATACAATGAGATACATCTTGCAGCAACATGGTTTCCATTTGATTATTGTTTGGTTTCCATCTCGAAAAGAGTTTTTTTTACAAAAAAAGGATAAAGTTGAGAGATTACAACTATGTTGTAAATTCACAAAACTGATCTGAGTCCTTGTGACAATGTCCTAAAAATAAAAACACGGCCATTTTGGAACTATTTAGAATATATATAAAAGTTTGTAAGGAACTAATTGAGGCAGTATTAGTTGAAAGCGTCCAGTGCTGTTTCCAGTGCAGTGTCTCCATTGCTGAGTGATGTCTCAAGTAAATTATTTACAAGGAGATGCATGTGGTTTGTTTTAGTTTGGTTTCTTTGTTTAATGGCATATCAACCTTTGTGGGTAATTTAATACCAACTCCATCCTGAAAGAAGAAAAGTCGTTGAACTATGTAGCCCATATCTGAATAGATAAGAGGGTTCATACCTTTCCCAAGGGTATCAACCCTAAAATGAATGTAATAGCGATACTAGAGTTTGAACTCGCATACTACGATCTTACAGTCCAGTACGTTAGCCATTTCACCACGTAGACTCTTCCCAGAGATTTGTTTGATTTACTGATTTGATGGTTGGTTATGGGTTATTCAATGCCGAAGTCAGTCTTTTTCTTAATCACTTATATAGTTTCAATCAACTGGTGAAAAATCATTTGTAAACAATTCTAGCTTCAAATAACTATTGTAAATTATACATAATTATATAGTTACAAACAACTATTTCTATTGAATAACAGTCATTTGTTTGCATTGAGAGATATGGTTACAAGTATCTTATCTAATATACAGTTAGATTGTTTCATTTATCAATGATATTATTAAATGGTTTCACGTAATTATTTCTGTTCAATAATAATCATTTGCTGGTACATCGTTATATGGTTTCAAATCTTCCTAATAGAAATAATTTGAACACAATAATATCTTTTCAAGTATTCCTATGAAATATTCATAATTTTCAACTATTCCTATGAAATATTAATAGTTTTTTACTATTCCTATGAAATTGTAATAATTTTTAACTATTCCTATGAAATTGTAATAATTTACCCTCAATTATATAATTGCAAGTATTTCAAGCAATTATATGAATCCATAAAACAACTCATAAAAATGAGCAAAACTTTAGCAGTGTATTTACTCAATCCCATCGCCACAAGTGTGACACAAGGTCAATTTTCAAGTGGTTTACAGCTGGTTTGAATAAAGAATATTTCTTGTTTCAGGCAGGATGTCTAACAAAGGCTAAAGAACCCATTTATGTTCTAACGTTTGGCCATAGCTAGGGGGGGGAGAATAGATGAATTTCATGCCTTTCTTTAGGGCATTAGCGCTAAGCGAAACACAAACAGCCTTGTTTAAAATTTGAAGTTGGCTGCAGGTTCCACTTCCAAAGTCGATAACCGTTCCTTTATGAGAGCCTCTTGTAGCTTCAAGTATCTGTTCTTAATGTAAATAATTTGCACGTAGTTTTTGGTTTCAAGTATTTCTCTCTGATACAAGTAATATTTCAAAAGGGTCTGGAGCCTAAACACCGGGTTAATGCCATACCTGGGAAGACGCCCATTTGTGAGGGGGTCTTTAACTATTCTACTGGAGATGTATTATTCTAAACACCGATGACAGAGCATATTTTAAGGAGATAAAGTTGATTTGTAATTGAGTTGATGATAAAAACGTTTTACACATCCTATTTCCTTAACAGACTGGTTTTGTATCAACGTAAATGTTTGATTCACATTGCAAAGTGTCGTTTTGACAAGCGCCATTTTTGAGGATTGAATCTGTTGCAACTTTCAAACATTTTCCCGCCTAAAAATTTTTTTTTGTTTTTCATATTTTCAAATGACAGCATTAAATGAGTTCCTGTCAACGCGCAGAATATGAAAGAAATACCGGTGGTTTTTTCTTGTTGTTTTTTTTTTTGTTGCTTTTTTTGCTTTTTGTTTTTGTTTTTTGTTTTTGCTTTTTTCTTTATTTTTTGCTTTAGTTTTTGTTGTTTTGGTTTTTTTTTATTTGTTTCAGGTTTGTTTTTTTGTTTTTTGGTTGTTTTTTTGTAATCATTTTGTATCATCATCAGTTTTCCCTTAGAAAATATTTTACTCAACAAAAATATTATACTGTATTTGAAAACAGTTGCAAGAAGCTGTAGACATAATTCTGTAAATTTGAAAATCAGATAAAATTACTTCTTAGTTCAATGCAAAATAGAAAGTTTTCTTCAGGGGAAAATGATAGAATTAACAAACTTTGATGATATTCAACTTAGTTGTTAATTTATCTGTGAATAAAACTTAAAAAAGGAAAAATGTGTAATACATTTTTATTTAATAGCTAAACATTCTTACTTTATATAATATTCATTAATGAAATTAGATTAAATTAATTAAATTTTAATTAAATAAAAGAATTAAAACTCTCATAAACATTCGAGAAAGGGCAACTTAGAATTAATTATTTTATCATTTTATTTTATTTACTAATTCATTTATTATTTTTAATGTATTTCTTTATTTTATTTTATTCATTTATTTATTTATTTATTGTCTATCGATTCTATGATATTTCCCTTAATATTGGGTTGTTCCATAATATTTGCGCTAATATTAGGTTGTTCCATAATATTATTCTTAATATTGCGTAGTTCCATAATATTTCCCTTAATATTGGGTTGTTCCATAATATTTTCCTTAATATTGGGTTGTTCCATAATATTTCCCTTAATATTGGGTTGTTCCATAATATTTCCCTTAATATTGGGTTGTTCCATAATATTTCCCTTAATATTGCGTTGTTCCATAATATTTCCCTTAAGACGGGACCGAAGGTATTTTTGGATTTTACCGGACGCGTGTGGGCTGCGGCCCTGCGTCCGGACCCACTTTTAAATAAGGGCCTTGTGCCATACTTGTCCGGTCGTGGGACGGAGAATAAATAAAGAATAAAGAATATTATGTTGTTCCATAATATTTTCATTAATATTAGGTTGTTCCATAATATTTTCTTTAATATTGAGTTATTCCATACTATTTTCCTTAGTATTGCGTTGTTCCAGAATATTTTCCTTAATATTGTTCCATATTATTTTCCTCTCCGTGGCTTGGTAAAATATTATACCATCAATTCAAATAATTTTCATTCGGAAAGGCATAAATTCATCTGTTCCTACAGCAATTATTTTAAAAGTATAAGGGAATAATGGTCTCTTTAAACTTTCTCAGGAAAAAAATCCAAGAAAAAGAAAAAAAAACTCTTAATTAAAATCGACTGTACACCACTTTAAAAAAACCCTAACCTTCTTCTTGTGACGGAAGGATAAATACATACCTGGATTGTTTTGGTTTTTTTTTTTTTTCTATTTCGTTTTTGTGGATTGGGTAGTAAGGGAAGGTGGGGAGGATTAAATTTAAATCTTTTAATTCCTCTTTATTGTTTTATAAGTTGTTTTTGTTTTTTCGTGGTCAAAGACACAGAAAATAATCTGATAAAATCAAAATGGAAAGAAGAAGAAAATCAGAATCAACGAGTGGAATGACCATAAAATAACAAATATAAATCAATAAAAAATTCTTCTCGATAAACGTAAATTAAAGATTTTTAAGAGGGGAAAATTTTTTAGAATAACGTTCTTACCAAAGAACACTGTGACCGAACAATTTTACCACCGAAAAATGTTTCAATAAAAGAAAATAAAGAAACAAAAATGAATTTTTGGCTTCCTGGAAAGCAAAATTCATAACTCTAGCTGACACCATCAGTTCCCGACACTTAATTCTAAATGAGTTTCGAAATAGGCTTTAACCAAAAAACTCTGCTCAACATAACATGTGACTCAAACTTGGAACACAGATAAAAAAATATGATGCCCTATGTCCTGGAAACTGCAATTATGCCAGGAAATTTTGGTGGAGACAACTGCTTCATCCCTAGAACACCTTTGAAAACAACTGACTTACTGTTTGAATTTAAAAAGCTTCTCTCATGTCCATCAACAAATCTTAAGGCTAATCAATAAAAATTGTTGGATTAAATTTGGCTGACCCTGTCGTGTGTTGGTTTAACAAGAGATGAAAACATTGATAGTCGCTTCATTCTGGCACAAGAGAAGAAAATTTTTTTTAAATTCTTTATCCTTTAGCTTTGAATTAAAGGGAACAAAAAAAATGCTATAATCCTTACATCAATAAAGAACACACCGTAATCCTATTTGTAATGTGAACCAAACTTCTACATAACTGCATGATGTTATTTTTATATGAGTCACGGTGTCCCGGGCAACGCAGAGTACCTTCGCTTATTAATATAAGCAAATATCATGTACTATAATATATTCGTTCAAAAGAAATCGAGACTTTTTTGTTTGGTTGGTTTTGGTGATTTTTTTAATTGCCACCGACGCTTCTAGATAAAGTCTAGCCATATAAACTGCTATCTAGACGTCTAGACATCATAGCTTTATTTTTGAAGTTTCTCAAGAGCGCACGTCTTTATTTAAATTTTAAAAGTTAAAAAATTAAAAATATTCCTTTTCTCTACTTATTGATCACACTCCGTATTTATTCAGCTTACTTATGTATGACACAAGGCTACCGTTGTGGAACACCCAGGAGGATCGAACTAATAACTCTATGTGAAACAGTTCTCGATACGAACTTGTTAACCATTGCTCTATGGAAAGCATCCTAAAATATAGCATATGTTGAGCATTTGCACAAGATCTAAAGGCCTATTCATTGGCACGAGCTCCTGTAACAGAAATAGGATTGTCTACCGCTTTCGAGATAAAAGAAGTGTGTTGGATTCATGAATATTGTTCGTAACAAATAAATAATGACTTTGAAGAAAAAGTACCGAGATACAGAGAGAGTTTTCTTTTCAATTTTCCCAAAATAACAAGATGCGAGTTGAGTCCCGAAGCTTCGAAAAAGTCATTAGGCTCCATTTCAATTCCTTGGCATCTCAGAGGGGGATCTGTGGCACAATAATGGATATTGTAATGGACGCAGGTGATTATTCCACACTGTTATCAAAGTGGGAGAAAATGAGTGATTTCTTGAAAGCGAAATGGTCGGAAAAATGAAATGGAGGAAATGTGAAGTTGGACAGACCGGAAGAAAAAAAAATGAAAGAATCAAAAATTGAGCTGAAAGAAAAAAAAATTAATGAATAAAAACGGAAACAAAGGGAAAGAGAAAAAAGAATTCGAAGCAAAACATGAAGAACTTTTTTAAATCAGCGAAAAAGACAAGATAGAAAAAAAAATGAACATCGTAAGATCAAAAAGTATAAAGAAAAGCCCTCTTCACTTTGAAGATTGGCGAAACACAATCTTCCTTCTTCCTTTTTCTCTTATGACACGGAGAAAATTAGTTAATATTAGCAAAAAGAATAGGAAAATATAAAAGAAAAAGCAAATATAAAAATTAAGTAAAAGTGTAGAGAATTTAGACACCATAACACTTAGTGGTTTAACCCTCTTGCAGTTGTGATAATGTAGTTGTGATAATGTAGTTGTGGAAGCCATAGAATACAACCAAAACTTAACACGTTGTAAATATCAAATAAAAAAGAGGCAATAAAGGAAAAAAAATCTAATTTGCCGAATATAGGAAAAATAAACGGAAGTAAAAAAACAAAACAAAAAAACAAAAAAAAATGACAAAATACCAGCGGATTTTGTCATTCTCCATTTAAATATAGTAATAACTAAGTCTTTGATTCTACATGGTAGTTGATACAAACGATGATACGGCGGTGGAACTTAACCTTCTGAAGTCGGTAGAGCATGAAGTCGTCATGAAAAGTTGGAAGAACATCACTTTGGGTCATAATGCCTCATTCTTCGAAGAGGGGATTTATGCAGTCGTGCTCTCACTTGGGCATTAATATTGAAACTTACTTCGTGGAAAGTTGCATAGTAGTGCAGTTACGTATGCAATGTTTTATTTATATATTTGGACATCGCTATGGTGGGATTTTGCACTCTCCTTAACAAGAATAAGATCCATTCAGCTCGCTTTAAGGAAACTCTTGGAGTTGGAATATTGTCTCATAAGGCCGTAAAGGAATTAATTGAAGAACAACTAACTTGACGCTACGTTCATCGATGTGAGTATTTATGCTCTTGTGCAATAGTGTAATAATTACATCCATCATGATGGTGACTTACATAACATGATTGTGGTGGTAATATATGTACAATGTTTAATTGTATACAAATAAACATGCTGAATTAGTAAGTATTTGTTCCTTACTTTTAAGATACCCATCAAAGCAACTAGAATAAACTTCGTTATTTGCAAAAACTGACAGCAGCAAATTCTTCGTCTCGGTTTCATTTCCTGGTTTCCTAAAATCTTGACGATCTCTGAAACGGCAAAGATGTAAGAAGGGTATTTAATTACAGTAGATACGAGTTATGGTCTTAAAGTATCCTTTCGCATTTAGAACATTTATTCCAGTGAGTTTTGCATTCGATGGAGTAACCCTGAAACTTCTGCTTAAAATTACCTCTTAACTAGATCCGTTGACTATGAATAGTTGTACACTTGTATGATCTTATCATTCACCAAAAAAGGAGACACCGTAGCGTAATGATGCCCGCGAAGTAAGCGAGTTCGAACTCCAGTCGCGCTATTACATTTTCTTTCAGACTAATACCCAAGGGAAAAATACGTACTACTTTATCCTCCCAACTATGGATTAAACAGTATCACTGCTGTTCTTCTATAAGGCTGGTTTTGGGATTAAATAACCCGCTAAGGTTAATATGCCATTAAAAGCAAAGAAATTAAATCTTTCACCAAAAACTATAAATAAAAAATTATACTTTTCTCTGTTTTTTCCAGTCGGTTGGGAGTGGGGCTGTGGAATACACCGACTGTACCTCTGCAGAAGGGTAAGACCCCACCCCAATGAGTGTCCTAGATATGACACTAAACTATCTGATGGTACTATTTACCAACCCCTCCGCTCGGGCAGGATATGACACAAGGTCAATTTTTAAGCGGAGTTTAACAGGTTTGAATTCAGAGTTTTCCTTCTCCTAGACTAGTTGCCGCACCAAGGCTGAAGAACCTAGTCCGTCCTACTATTTACCCATAGCTGGAGGGAGAATAAGGGGGTTCATACCTTTCCCAAGGGTATTTGCCCGAAAGTGAACGTAATAGCGCGACTGGAGTACGAACTCGCGTACTACGATTCCGCAGTTCATCGCTTTAACCATTACACCACAAGGACACCCTAAACTATCTGATGGTGAGGTTCCAATTATGCTGGAGCTTTGGGGAATGCGGAGCACCCCTTCATTGCCATTGCTCCCAGGGGCACTCTGACCCAGAATGGTAGCACCTGATAGGGCCCTATCTATGGGTTAAATAGAACTAACTGCATACTTATGCTAAACTGAATTTTTTTTAATTAGAACTGTTTGACTAAACTGAATAGCTTGAAATAGAAATGTTTTTGACAAATAAATTGTCCTTATATTTAACTGCGTGCTTATTCTAAACTGAATTGCTTAAAATGGTACTGTTTTTGACATTGAAACTCCATTTACACTAAACTGAATTGTTTAATATTGATATGTTTTGACATTTAACTGTGTGTAAACAAAATCTGTACTTATACTAAACTGAATTAGCGGAATTAGAACTGTTTGAATAAACTGAATAGCTTGAAATAGAAATGTTTTTGACAATTAACTGTGTATTCATGCTAAACTGAATTGTTTGAAATAGAACTGATTATTTAGTGCAAAAATGAATTTAGCATCAAATAACCTACAAAGATTGAGATGCCATAAAACCCAACCAACCAACTTTTCCCTGTGGGATTCCAGTTCATAAGTGCAATTTGGAAATCGTTTTAATGGATTGAGCGCAGATCTAATAGAATATTTTCTTCTATATTTTCAATCATATGGCACTAATGACCTTTCTAATTCTTCTTTAAAAATATGAGATGACATGAGATGTTGCAAAGATGCCACAATGGATCCAGTCCCTTGACGCCACGTTCTTCGAGGAGAGTATTTATGAATTTGTGCACTGATTATACAAGTGAATCTATCTTGATGGAAAAGTAGCTTATTAGTATTGGGAATGTGTGCGTAATATTTTATTTTTATTGAAATAAACGTGTTGGATTAGCATTTTTCTGAAAACTCCTGTACATAAGAAAATATAATCCAATGTTGGTATAAGAGAAAATATAAGACAAAAGGAAATTAGTTTGACGCAAGACAGTGGGGAGCACTGAAAAAGGATCGAAAGTACAATGCTTGCGAATTGGTCTGCCTAATGTCTTCACCAATAATATTGTTGCTATAGGCAGCAAGTGTAGCTATTTATTAAGACGAGTTTTGTCTAAACCAGGGTTAATTTTATCCCCCCCCTAAAAAAAGAAGAAGCACCCTCAACAAAGAAGAAGAAGAAGAAGGCCTGAGTGAGGACGACTTATACAAAGATCGAAATTACAACACTAACGATTTGCCCAAAGCGAGGCGGTGAAAAACTCAAAATAATAATTTTCAAGATGGATGATAAAAAATAGAAATAGCAAAAGAAAGAAAGAAAGAAAGAAAGAAAGAAAGAAAGTTTGGAGAAATCAGAAAGTTATGTGAGAATATGAAATTCAAAAAAAAAGAAAGAAAAGAAGACAACGCAAAAGGATAGAAAGAGAGCATATGAAATCAGAGAAAGAAAAAATATGCAAACGAAAGAAAGAAAGAAAGAAAGAAAGAAAGAAAGAAAGAAAGAAAGAAAGAAAGAATCGGCAAGTTAGGAAACAGTAGAGAGAAGAAAGATTAACTGGATGTAAGAGAAATGAATACTGCTATTAAAAGAAAGAAAGAAAGAAAGAAAGAAAGAAAGAAAGAAAGAAAGAAAGAAAGCGGGTAAAAAGTGACGGACAACTATGAAAAAGAAAAGAGATAGAAAAGATTGAAATGAAATCTTTTCAGAAAGAAACATACAAAAAAAAAACATCGAAAACTGTCAAAAGAAAAAGTGAAAAAGGGAAACATGAAGAAGACAATGGCGGAAATTGGGATTAAAAGAAGAAAAGATGAGAAAACAAATGAGGAACGGCCCAATTGTTTACAGGGAATCTCCAGAAAACGCAGATAAATAAAGGCGAGTTAAAGGCAGAATTAAAATCAGGAGAAAATAAATGAAAATAAATTAAAGATAAAAATTAAATGAATAAAAAATAATCAAAATCTGATTAGGATAAACAAGTTTTTGAAAAAGTCGAACAAGTGTCAGGAATCATTTATATTCAGAATTTGGTGTGTATAAAAAACAGAAATGAAGAAGAAGAAGAAGAAGAAGAAGAAGAAGAAGAAGAAGAAGAAGAAGAAGAAGAAGAAGAAGACAGATTTTTAGAGAATAGAAAGGGAAGGAAGGGATTATAAGGATAAAAAAAAAAATAACACCGAAAAAGAAAAAGTTAAAGTGAATTCTAGATATACGAACGTTAAAAAGAAAACAAAATAATGATGAAGAAAAAGGAAACAAACTGAAAAAAGAAGGAAGGAGTAACAGAAAAAAAAAGAAAGAGAATTTTTAAAGAAGAGAAATTAGGTACAAAAAGAAAGTGAAAAAGAAAAAAATTCTAATGAGACGAAGTGAAGGAGAAACGACAAGGAAAAATAAGACAGACAAGAAGAAGAAAAAGAAATGAGAGAAATATCAATAGAAGAAATAGAAAGAACGAGGAATGACGGAATAATCAAGGAAGGAAAAAGAAAGAAGAATAAAGAAGAATGAAATTGAGATAAACATCACTAGAGAATGAGAAAGGAAAACGGATGTCGGGACCAAAAGAATTGAAAAGGTTGCAATCAAATTATGAAAGACGGTAAACGCTAAACAAAAGAATATCGGACAGGCAACAATTAAAATATGTCTTTTAAAAGCATCTTCTAAAAGGAAGGAAGAAAGGAAGAGTGGGATTAAAAAGGAATTTGGGGAATTAAAAGGGCAGATGAGAAGGAAAAGTCGATAGGAAGGAGGAAATAAAGGAAAAGAGAAGATAAAGAGGAGAGAAGGAATTGGCGTGTAGAAGGAGAGGAGAAAAATGAAAGATAAAAAGAAAGGAAGGAAAAAAAGAAAGATAAAAAGAAAGGAAGGAAAAAAAGAAAGTAAATAGAGGAGGTTTGAAGAAAGATAGAGAAGAGGTAAAAGAGAGATTAGGATAAAAAGATGGAAAAGAAAAAGAAAAAAGAAAGTAATAAATGAGGAAGGAAAGAAAGTAAAGAAAACAAAGTCAGAATGAAAGTGGAAGGAAATAAAAAAAGAATTAAAAAAGGGAAAAAAAAGGAAAGAAGAAGAAAGAATGTTGGCAATGAGGATAGGGAAGAAGCAGGAAAGAAAGGGAGAGAACATAAGAAGGACATAAAAAAGGAATTAGGAAGAAACTAAAGAAAGAAAATGGCAGAGAAACGAAAGGAAGGAAGAAAAGGAGAAAGGGTTGGAAAAATGAGGGGGGAAAGTAAAGGAGGGAAGGAAGTCATGTAAAGAAGGAGGAGATCAAGTGCAAAGGATGAAAGGAAAGAAGGGAATGAAGGAAAGGAAGAAAAGTAGAGAATTAAGGAAAGGAAAGAAAGAAGGAAAAGGAGAAAAGGAATGAAAGGAACGAAAAAAGGGAATGAAAAAAGGAAGGGAAGAAGAGAATGAAGGAACAGAAGGAAAGAAAGAAAAGAAGAAAAGGAACGAAAGAAGGAAAGAAGGGAATGAAGGAGGAGAAGGAAGGAATGAAATAAATGAAAGAAAGGAAGAAAAGTAGGGAATTAAGGAAAAGAAGGAGGCAAGACAAGAAGAAAAGGAAGGAAAAGAATTAAAGAAGGGAATGAAGGAAAGAAGGAAATGAAAGAAAAGAAGAAAAGGAACGAAAGATAAAAAGGAACGAAAAGAGCGAAAGAAGGGACTTAAAGAAAGGAAGGAAAGAAGGGAATGAAGGAAAAGAAGGAAAGAATAAAAGGAACGAAAAAAAAACGAAAGAAGGGAATGAATGAAAGAAAGGAAAGAAAGAAATGAAGGAAGGAATCTGACTGCTTTTATTTCATCTGTCAGAATTTTTGTTGACCTGCAAAAGAGCAAAGCAAACAAGCGTAACGAAAATTTTGTCTCTCCGAAAATTTATTTATTCATTTTACTTATTGATGATTTGTTTATTTGTTTGCTTGTTTATTTCAAACTATTTACATCTTCGATATTTTCTCTGCCTTTTTCTCCTGTTGTAGCATCTTCTCTCTCTCTCTCTCTCTCTCTCTCTCTCTCTCTCTCTCTCTCTCTCTCTCTCTCTCGTTTTTCGTTTTCTGCTTTCTTTTCTCTTTTTCTAGTTTTTCTTTTGTCTTTTTTTATCATATCCTAATTTTATAATCTCAAGTTTTTGATTTTTTTTCTTGGCAATATTTTTATATCTGCATATTTTCGTGTGTTTTTTTTAATGCAACTTTTCTTCCTTTTTTTCAATTCCTTCGTTATTCTCTTAATTCTATTCTTTTTATTATTATCCTTGGCATTTATCTGGATGCGTGTGCATGTGATTGCTCACGCGTTAGTCCAAATGCGCGTGTGCGTGCCTAGATATGTGTGTGTGTGTGTGTGTGTGTGTGTGTGTGTGTATCTACATGTTGAATGAATAAAACGCATTAATATGTTGGTGCTCGTACCTATGTGCGTGCGTGCGTATTTATCTACGTGTTGCGTGTGAGAAATATATTAATGCTTTCGCGTGAGTGCGTACGTATGAGCGCACGCGCGTGCATGTGTGTGTGTGTGGGGGGGGGCTTTCACGTTGATGTGAATGTGTTCCGACGAGTGTGTGCATGTGTATATATGTACGTGTTTACTTCTGTGCATTCGTGTGCGTCCATTGAGGTCCATATGCGTAGATGTGAGCTTAGGTATGACAATATGCATTCGAGTGGGCGTACGTGTACATAAACACACGTGCAAACATAAGCATATTTACATACACACGCGTACACACTCAAATACACACATACACACATACACATACATTAGTTGCCTCTGAATATATGTGTACACGTGCCTGTGTGCGTATGAGTAAATGCGTGTACACATCCATTAGTGTGTGCATGTATGCTAGAAATATTTGAACCACAGTGAGTAAACCTTCCTGGGTTTCAATTGTGTATTATTCAACTCCTCAGCTAAGGGCCGGATGCGACACAGGATAATTTTTTAGCAGAGTACAGCTGGCAGATATTCAGAATTTTTCTTCTCCAATACTGGTTGCCCTACCCAGACTAAAGAACACATTCTGTCTAACTATCTAACAATAGTTGTTGAGAGGAAAGATGGGTTCATGCCTTCCCTAAGGGGATTAGCACGTAATGAAACGCAAACAACTTCGTCTAGGAATTGAACTCAAGTTTCTGATACTATTTCCTACGGCAATAACCGTTACGCCAAACGGGCATCAGTTTGAACGTACGAGTGTGTGTGTGTGTGTGTGTGTGTGAGAGAGAGAGAGAGAGAGAGAGAGAGAGAGAGAGAGAGAGAAAGAGAGCTTTTTGCATACAAATATGTGCATATCTATGAATACGTGTGTGTATTCCAGGGATTGTGCACGTCTTTCCCTATGATTGCAAGTATATAGGCGCGTGAATGTATAAATGTATACGGTGTTTATAGACGTGCGTACAAATGTGTGTGCGTGTGCGGTTTAACTATTTTACATTTTCCTCTTCTGGAATCTTTCAGGTTATTTGTTGCAACGTAAATCGCTTGAGATAAAAAAAAAATTTTACCGGAAAGAAAAGAAAATGTCTTCCCCACATCTCGTAATTTTTTTTACAAACAAACCATTGCCGGATTAGGCAGATGACTAAAGAGCGGCAAAAAGAAAGAAAGAAAGAAAGAAAGAAAGAAAGAAAGAAAGAAAGAAAGAAAGACACGGCGGGAACGAAAAAAAACCCAAAGCTGAAACACAAAAATGAATAAATAAACAATTAAAAAAAATATATATATGCAAAATAAAGCCGAAGGATTTGTATGCATAAAAATGGGGGTGTTTAGTGAAGCGTGAAATTTGGGGAATAACGGAAGGAAGGTAGAATTTTCAAGAAGGAAGAATTAAATGCACGAATGTAGTTTGAAACAGGTGGGTGGGAAGGTTGATGAAAGAAATTGGGAAAGACCAAAGAGAATTAAGAAAGGAAAGGGAAAAGGAAGAGGAAAGAGTTTAAAAGAGAATGGATCTTAAAGGAATAGAAAATAAAGGGAGAAAAAGGAGAGGAAAGGGAAAAGGAAGAGGAAAGAGTTTGAAAGAGAATGGATCTTCAAGGAATAGAAAATAAAAGGAGAAAAAAGAGAGGAAAGGAAAAGGAAGAGGAAAGAGTTTGAAAGAGAATGGATCTTAAAGGAATAGAAAGTAAAGGGAGAAATAAGAGAGGAAAGGAAAAAGAAAGAGGAAAGAGTTTAAAAGAGAATGGATCTTAAAGGAATAGAAAATAAAGGGAGAAATAAGAGAGGAAAAGGAAGAGGAAAGAGTTTAAAAGAGAATGGATCTTAAAGGAATAGAAAGTAAAGGGAGAAATAAGAGAGGAAAGGGAAAAGGAAGAGGAAAGAGTTTGAAAGAGAATGGATCTTAAAGGAATAGAAAGTAAAGAGAGAAATAAGAGAGGAAAGGGAAAAGGAAGAGGAAAGAGTTTGAAAGAGAATGGATCTTAAAGGAATAGAAAATAAAGAGAGAAATAAGAGAGGAAAGGGAAAAGGAAGAGGAAAGAGTTTGAAAGAGAATGGATCTTCAAGGAATAGAAAATAAAAGGAGAAAAAAGAGAGGAAAGGAAAAGGAAGAGGAAAGAGTTTGAAAGAGAATGGATCTTAAAGGAATAGAAAATAAAGGGAGAAAAAGGAGAGGAAAGGAAAAAGAAAGAGGAAAGAGTTTAAAAGAGAATGGATCTTAAAGGAATAGAAAGTAAAGGGAGAAATAAGAGAGGAAAGGAAAAAGAAAGAGGAAAGAGTTTAAAAGAGAATGGATCTTAAAGGAATAGAAAATAAAGGGAGAAATAAGAGAGGAAAAGGAAGAGGAAAGAGTTTAAAAGAGAATGGATCTTAAAGGAATAGAAAGTAAAGGGAGAAATAAGAGAGGAAAGGGAAAAGGAAGAGGAAAGAGTTTGAAAGAGAATGGATCTTAAAGGAATAGAAAGTAAAGAGAGAAATAAGAGAGGAAAGGGAAAAGGAAGAGGAAAGAGTTTGAAAGAGAATGGATCTTAAAGGAATAGAAAATAAAGAGAGAAATAAGAGAGGAAAGGGAAAATGAAGAGGAAAGAGTTTAAAAGAGAATGGATCTTAAAGGAATAGAAAATAAAGAGAGAAATAAGAGAGGAAAGGGAAAAGGAAGAGGAAAGAGTTTGAAAGAGAATGGATCTTCAACGAATAGAAAATAAAAGGAGAAAAAAGAGAGGAAAGGAAAAGGAAGAGGAAAGAGTTTGAAAGAGAATGGATCTTAAAGGAATAGAAAATAAAGGGAGAAAAAGGAGAGGAAAGGAAAAAGAAAGAGGAAAGAGTTTAAAAGAGAATGGATCTTAAAGGAATAGAAAGTAAAGGGAGAAATAAGAGAGGAAAGGGAAAAGGAAGAGGAAAGAGTTTAAAAGAGAATGGATCTTAAAGGAATAGAAAGTAAAGGGAGAAATAAGAGAGGAAAGGGAAAAGGAAGAGGAAAGAGTTTAAAAGAGAATGGATCTTAAAGGAATAGAAAGTAAAGAGAGAAATAAGAGAGGAAAGGGAAAAGGAAGAGGAAAGAGTTATGGGGTGTTGGCGTGGTTTATTTGTCATTTATTCATTTCTAAATGTCATTTTGCAATAATAATTATATTCACAATATCCAGTTCCATTGTTTGGCCGCATCTTTATTTATCATCATTTATTTGTTCACAGTTATGTGATATTAAGTCAGTATCACATACTCCTCTTACTAATTATTTATACACATTATTATGGTTTCGTATGACTATTTTTGCCAAATAATAGTTTGCTTACACACAGTTGTTGGGGTTCATTGAATCCTACCCGATTTTATTAATCATCAAACTGATTTATTTACCCCCAATAGGAGTACAACCACTCCGAGCCAGAGAGGAACTGGGAGTTATGTCAATGAAGAGGTACAAACTCACTCCCTAGATATCCAAAACGCACACCCTAGATATCCAAAACACACTCCCTAGATCTCCAAAACACACTCCTTAGATTTCCAAAACACACTCCTTGGATCTCCAAAACACACTCCTAAGATTTCCCAAACACTCTTCCTAGATCTCCAAAACACACTCCCTAGATCTCCAAAACACTCTCCCTAGATCTCCAAAACACACTCCCTAGATATCCAAAACTGGAGCCTTATGTCCTAATATAGTTTAATGTCATACCCATGACACTACTGTGGGAATCCCTGAGGCGTAGTGGTTAACGAGCAGGTGTGTGACATCGTAATAAGCAAGTTCGAACTCTAGGCGTCTTATTACGTTCACTATTTGACTAATTCTCTTCAGAAAGATATGAATCACATCATCGCCCACCAGCTATTCGTTAAATAGTACCACTAATGTTCGGCTTTGGCATTAAATAATCCACGAAGTCTGATATGCCATTTAGCAAAGAAACCATACCAAATCAGAACCCTTTTTTGAGAGGGTATTACTCCCTTTGCAAGTTCCCGTGGTGTAATGGTTATCGTCGCAGGATATGGACACTGCGACAAGAGTTCAAATCCTGGACCTGACTGATTGCATTTCACATATCACTAATACCCTTGGGAAAGGTATGAATCCAATTATTCTCCCTCCAGCTATGGGTAAATAGTAGGGCAGACTAGGTTCTTCAACCTTGGTGAGGCAACTAGTCTAGGAGAAGGAAAACTCTGAATTCAAACCTGTTAAACTCCGCTTAAAAATTGACCTTGTGTCATATCCTGCCCGAGCGGAGGGGTTGGTAAATATGAATATGATTACTCCCTTTGCAGAGGATGCTGTCATCATATTCTAAGCCTTGTCAGCAGGGGCACCAATTTTTGAAACCAAACACTCTCGTTCAAATCTGCATCTGACTGGGATTCCAAACCATTACTAGTGTTGCAGGTGGTTGCAATGATCTCATAGAACATCATGAAATGATAATTGTGTTTATCGATCTTTTCTTCGATACTCAATAAAAATTGAATTATAAAGGAAATAAAATCCATTCAAAATATATGAAAGAGGAATCGTAGATCTTTTAAATGATACATGGGTGTGTACATTAAGAAAAGGGAATGATACGAAAACCCGATCGCACTAAGACAACTCAAAACTTCCCATTTATTTTGTTCCAACTTCAAACTGAGGGGATAAACATGGAAAAACTGTTATCGTCGTAAAAAATGGATTTGAATATCAGAGTTCAAATACTGTGAGAGGCTATTTGTATATCTTTTATGTGCTACAACCCTTGAGGGTGGCATGAATTTCTCTCGTGGATTATTTAGCAATGGCAAAACAACCAATCTACGAGAAGGAAAACAGGGATCGCCATGCCACGGAACATAATTCATAATCAAGCCTCAAAGATCTGTACTACCGTTGTGAGTTTTAGCTTCATTATTATATCATTAAAGACACTTCGTCTAAAAATCTAACCTCATTGTTGTAATTTACAAAGTTTTTTTGAGTTTGGTACGCAGACCTTAGATTTTTACCGCACCGGCAGTTTATAAGTGATCACCCACCTCGGAAATAAGTAGTAAGTTGGCGACTGTCGTCGAGGGCGACCAGAAAGCTCCCTTTTCAATAGCTACAACACCGAGGTGTAGGGGAGGGCGCTACCCTTTCCCTGGATTACTCCACTTTACCCTTGATACGTACCTTATACTGATGAGTGTTAAGTAAGGAGGTATCAAGTACCACTTTTAAAGCCTTTGGTAAAATGCAACCTGGGATTGAACTCAGGTCTCCCGGAGCATTGGCGAACACTCTACCCAAAGGCACAATTTCAGCGATCTAAGAAAAATCGATGCTTTCTATGAGACTTGAATATTTGCTAATCTAACTTCATTGTTTATAACTAAGGAAGTGATTTTTATCTTTACCGATATTTTATTTGAAGACTTGAGTCAGAATAAAATCATCTTAGTGAATATCAAGAAAAATAGTTTTGATAATTTTTTTTTAAATAATGAAGTTCAATGGTAAATGATAATAAAATTGTTTACATCTAATTTTGTGTATGTGTGTGTGTGAAGTTATATATATATATATATATATATATATATATATATATATATATTGTTATTATTATTGTTTAAAAGGGAAAATGAAAGAATTTATTTCGTTTGTTTTTATTCTTTAATAAAAGAAAGAAAAAAAATTTATCTGTTCATTTTTCTTTGTTTCTTAGCTCTCCTTCATTTGATTTCATTTTTCTTTCTTTCTTTCTTTTTCCTTTCTCTTTTTCTTTCTTGCTACTGGCTTTATATATATATATATGTATATATATATATATATACAAGGATCATTAAATAAGTTTCCAGACTTTATTCGTATGGCCACTTGTATTGATAGTACATACATGAAACTCTAGTCCCCTTCCAAGTAATCTCCTCCGACTGCAACACACTTATTGTACCGTTCCAACAACTTCTGGAAGGCCCTATGGAAGTCCTCTTGTGTGACTGTGTCAATGACCTTCGTCCCAGCCTCTTTCATCTCCTCAGTTGTCTCATAACGACAGCCTCTGAGCTTAAGGAATAACCAAAAGTTATAGGGAGCAAGTTCTGGACTATAGGGAGGGTAACGAACTGTCTTGATGGCCATCTTGCTCAAATAGTCTGTGACAAGGATAGAGTTGTGGACAGGTGCATTGTCCTGGTGGAAATACCACTGGCCCGATTTGAAGAATGCTGACCTCTTCCGACCGAATCTCTTCCTGAACTCCCTTAAAACCTGAACATAGTAACCCTAACCCTAACCCTTTGGCCAATCAACTCTGGTGTATTGATTTCCTTACTCCTCCCACACCTCTTATCATCCCTCACTGACTCCCTTCCTTCCTTGAATCTCTAATGCCGCTCAAAAACTAATGCTCGATTCATGCAAGATGGTCAAAAAGCAGTCTGAAGCATTCCATACGTTTCTGTGGCATTTTTTCCAAGTTTAAAACACAATTTTATTGCATATCGTTCTTCTAAAGTGTCAGATTGCATTTTTGAAATTTACCAGCTGTAACTGACAATCAGGCTTTAGTAGGGTGTATTCCAATTCCTGTTGTAGCTGTACATTTAAACCTGAAATCATAAAAATTGGTCAGTCATCTCATTAGATGTATAGCAATAACATAATGAATTTTCAAGAGCCTACGACAATTTTAAAAGCCTGTACAAAAAAGTCTGGAAACTTATTGAAGGCACCACGTATATATAAAGCCAGTAGCAAGAAATATATATATATATATATATATATATATATATATATATATATAAAGAAAGATGAAATCAAATGAAGGGGAACTAAGAAACAAAGAAAAATGAACGGATAAAATGTTTTTTCTTTGTCTCTTTCTTTTATTAGATAATGAAAACAAAAGAAAGAAATTCTTTTATTTTTATTTTTTAATAAAAGAAAGATAGAAAGATGAAAGAAAGATGAATGGGTAATTTTTTCTTTCCATCTTTCTTTTTTTCTTTCCTTCTTTCTTTCTTTTATAAAAAATGAAAGCAATAGAAATTCTGTAATTTTCAATTTCTAAGAAAGAAAAAGAAAGAAGGAAAGAAAGAAAGAAAGAAAAATCGGGAAATAAATGTACAGTACTAGAAAGAGGTGGAAGAGTCGAGAAAGAAAAAAGAAAAAGAAAGAAAAAAGAAAGAAAGAAAGAAAACATTCCGTTAGACGAAAGACAAATGGAATAAAGCTGATTCATAGAACGAACATAAAAAAAAGTAAATAAATAAATAAAAGAAGGAAAACGAAAAAAGCAATATCAAAATTTCATCCAAACATTTCTCATTGCTCAATAGACGCGCGTTTTGTATGAATTTGACCAAAAGATTTGAGATCTGAATATTGATGAATTAAACTCAGTGATAAACCAAGGCGCATTATATTCTCTCTTCACGTTTTAGAACGTCCTCCTCTCTATTGTACCTGCTTAACATCCTCAATGCACTTGTTTCCAAGTGACTCTCTAGTTCCACATTTAAACAAGGTTCGAACTTTTATCTCCTTAAATTTTTGTATGATAAACCTTTTATCTGAAATCGCTTCTGTATATCTGTCATTGTGTCTCTATTTTTGCATCTCTCTCTCTCTCTCTCTCTCTCTCTCTCTCTCTCTCTCTCTCTCTCTCTCTCTCTCTCTCTCTCTTTGCGTGTGAGTGTGTGTAAATATTTTCGTGTGTAGATGTATATTTCGATTCTATAGACTTCCACAGAGTCTACAACTGCAGTCACATCACCCCAGTGATGAACTGTGGTTTCCATCACAAAAAGATTTTTATGGGTGGAGTTACTAACCTCACGCTGCATATATATGCGTGTGGAATAGCCAAAAGTACTGGCTTCTAAAAGATCATTAAAGTTAAATAACGATGCGTTGGCTATATATTTAATTGGATCAGCACTTATTAAAAGAAAATAATGTAAGTAATCTGAGGCTTGTGCAAGTTATTCCGTTTAAAGTCTGAAGTTTAATGTCTTCTTTTTGTATGGATTTGCCGCAACCCGCCATCATGAGCGGGATTCGACACAAGATCACTTTTAAAGCGGAATACATCTGGTTTGAATTCAGAGTTTTCCTTCTCCTTGATGGGTTACTGTACTAAAACTAAAAAGCCCAGTCTGTTCTACTAGTTACCTAAAACTGAGAAAATAACAGATAGATTCAAGCTTTTCACAAAGACACAAGCGTGAAAGTGAAAAGCAAGTGGCTTCATGCCATATTTGAACATGGGTCGCCAATTCAATTTTCTAAGCCGATAACCGTTACGCCACGCGCCTGTAAATCTTCATTTTTTCCTTCTCCTTTTCGACAAGTTGCATGATTATACAACAACCCCATTCCTGAATATGCAAATGGCATTCAGTTCCTTTTAACATGTGATTTTGGTGTAACTGTTATCATTTACGGAAATGGACGCGGTAACCCGAGTTCAAACCCAGAACGAGACTGTTTACATTTTACATAGCGCTAATAACCTTGAGAAAAGTATGCATGCAACTATTCTAAAAGTGAAATGTATGAAAGAGTGGACTCCTCAACCCTGGTATGGCAACCAGTCAAGGAGAAAGAATATTTTGAATTCAAACTTGTTAAACCCGCTTAAAAAAAACTGACCTGCCAGTCCGGAGGGATTGGGTAAATTCATTCAACCACTGCCCAGTATCATTACAGTGGGTCTAACAAACAAAAGATAAGTAGATTTATCACTTATATTCAAGTCACACTTGATACTCCGGCTCACGCTTAATCCCTGAAAATAAGCCACAATAGACTCGCTCAGTACTTAGATGGGTGACCATCTTGGGACAGATGATACTGTAAATAAACTGTGGTCAGTGTACCAAACTAAAACTAGATTATCGGGTACTTTGTCGTGTCGACTGAAGAGAACTCTGAAAATGAGGCTTCTTAGTTGAGTACTGTTCATTTTAAGAACTCAAAACGGGTATTCATTCACACCTGTCCAACGGTATTGAGATGATACGTTTGGTTTATTGAGGGAAGTCAGCTGGAAGTAAACGTTCCAATGGGAATGCTAAAATAGCTCCAATTCCATCAGCATTCTCTTCAGGGGGGAGCTCAGGCACCTGACTAAATAAAACCTTTAAATCCTTTTAGCCGAAGCGGCAGTTGTTGCATGAGAGAAGATCCCTGAAACATATCTTTAACGTTATCTTTTCATCTACCCGACACGAATGCTTGGTGACTCAAACTGATTCTTTAGGAGACCAAAAAGAATCTCCGAATAAATAGATTTATTCAACTCTCAGCAGGTGTTGAAATCTGACACAATTTCGGGGTAAAGTGAGAAGAAATCAGAATGATATATAACCAACTCCCACAGTGAAGATTTGTGACTCAAAGTCTATTTACGAGACTCTCGGTCAAATCACGTTGACAAAACCGGTTACCGCGAGATCCCCGAAGTTAAGCAGAGGTTATTTAGACTGGAGACCACTTAAACAACAGCAACTACTGTAAACCATTTGATGCTTGAATGTCATCAATACAAAGTTGAGTAAATATCATCACCCTTTATCATGTACATTTTTTTTATTATTGGTAAGATGATGTGGACATTATGTGAGAAATTGGATATATTTAAATGTTAATTTTCCAATGTTGAGTTATAAATTTTAAAAAATGAATACAACAATTTATTTGAGCTACAGTTGAAATCTATAGCCGTTGTTTCTTTCTAAATCAGAAATGAAATTTAGCAAAAATAATGGTCTTGAATTATTTTTTTTAATTAAATCCTTAGAATATTTAAAATGAAAGTTTTTTCAAGCCTTTTTTCCTATGAGTGTTTTATATATCTGAAACTAAATTGCTTTATCATTTGACTCAGCTAATACGAAGGCCAAGTGACTAGAAAATATTCGTTAGGACTCAACAAAGAACTACAATGGTTAGGGAGCTAGTCTTGTAGACCATTGATAGTGTTCCATTCGCTCTAGGGACTTATATTTTCGCCTTGTGTCAAACTAAGTAAAACTTAGTGAGTGACTAGTTTCCTTTAAAATAGTGCCATCTACTGTCGGAACACAATTCCCAGCATTTCGCCCCCGTCGCGAGAAAGCAGAGTTGACTCGTCGAATTTAATGCTGAACCCCTCCTGTGTACGGGTAAGCACTGCTCAAAATTGGTATCCCTGCTTGGGAGCTGCCTCAAGAATCAGAAGTTGGCACACACTTATAGTGAAATGAAGTAGAAGCTACATGGAGTGGAACATACTAAAGCCCAATTTATCCCCGATTATGTATATCTGGAGTCAAAAATGAATTTAATAAATGTATATGAGGTGGAATTATTTTGAAACTGCTGTACATTCGTATCTTTAGTTACAATCCATACAGTGATGTAGATTTTGGTAATAAATCATTATCATCATGTCGCGCTATCAGCACTGGTATGCCTGACCCTCTCTCACCAACCCTCCCTATCGTCCATTGCTTCGGGCAGGTCATCAGGGCTACATCCCGTATCGACACAGAGCTGCTGTATGTAGGTTCGAGCTGAACATCTTGCCTTTGCTCGTCCATGTGAAGGGGTCCCCATGAGTACATCACTTATGAGCTTGTCTCTACTTCTCCAGCAGTGTCCTGCATGGCTGGTTCGTCTAATTTTGATAGTTTTGTGATAGGTGGTAGTGGCCGTACAGCTGCTGCTTTGTGGAGTGCTTTCTCCAGATCTTGTTCAATATTGCTCGCAGCATTCTTGTGTAGTTGCCCTCAGTCTTTTACTCCATACGTTTAGTTAGCGTCCATGTAGTGCATCCATATAGCAGTATCAACACAACCGCTGCTAGGCAGAAACTGTGCTTCAAATAGTTAATAATATCTATTTTTATTGTATAATGTTCTACTATAAAACCCAGGTTTCTTTGGTTTAAAGATAAAAAAACAACTTTTGTACCAATTTATGAGAGACACTCTTGGGCGTGTACGTCAAAGAGTAAACAAAATGACGAAATAACAATTTTTTATTCGAAAGACCAAATTACTGCAACACAATTTTTCATTCGTGAGTTCATTAAAACGTATGATTGTCATGTTATTTAAATGTATGATTTGATTTTGGACATACTTCGTATTATTATTGGTGAAGGGTAGTGAAAAGCACAAGTCCAGAAGAATAGAAGACGCAGTAAAGATCAAAATGACTAAAATTATAATTTCGGAAGCGATCGTTTTGTAATGGATACCCCCATAGAAAATGGACACGGCGACCCGAATTCAAATTCCTGGACGAATCTGTTTGCAATTCACATTGTGCAAATATATTTGGGAAAGATATACATTTAACTATTCTCCCTCCAGCTTAAGGGAAATAGAAGGGTAGACTGGGATCTTTAACATTGATATGACAACCAATCTAGGAGAAGGAAAACTCTGAATTCAAAACTGCTAAACTCCGCTTAAAACATTGACATTGTATCACATTTGGTAAATATTGACATTGACATTGTATCACATTTGGTAAATACATAATGATAATTCCTAACCACGAGGAGCCAAATAAAACAGCTTTTACACCACGAATCAACTTTGACAATGACCCTTCAAATGTCTATGAGCATTTACGAAGGTTATTTTTGTGTGAAACGAAGCCAGAAATATGCGACATCCAGTTTAAATTGAGCTAACGACTGAAATAAGTTGAGAAACTAATTACCCATTCGACTGAAAGTTCCCCTTAAAATATATCACTGATGTTAAGCAACAATGAGTCTGCTTAATTAAATGGGTGATCTCTTAAATTAACAGCTGATCTGTAAACAAATCCGAGGCTTGGTTGAAAGTTTAAGAAAATGTGACATAGTTTAGTAACCGCTTAGGTTTGTTTGGTTTCTTTATTCTAATAGCATATCAACCTTCCTGGGTTATTTAATCCCAAAGCCACGCCTATAGAAGAACAGCAGTGATCCTTTGCCCAGTCGGCTGGGGTTATAGAATACACCGACTGCACCTCTGCAGAGGGGTAAGAGAACCAAACAAGTGTTCTGGATATGTCACTAAACAATCTGATGGTGAGGTTCCAGTCATGCTGGAGCTTTGGGGAATGCTGAGCACCCCTTCATTGCCATTGCTCCCAGGTCCACTTTGGCCCGGAATGGTAGCACCTGATAGGGCCCTATCTATGGGTTAAATAGAACAAACTTATGCTAAACGGAATTGTTTGAAATGGAACTGTTTTTGACATTGAAACTGTACTTACTCTAAACTGAATTGTTTAATATAGAACTGTTGATTGAATAAACTGAATAGCTTGAAATATAAATGTTTTTGACAATTAAACAGTGACTCATGCTAAACTGAATTGTTTGAAATAGAACTATTTGCATAAAAATGGATTTGGTGTTAAATAGCCAACAAAGATTGATTAACCCAAACAACCAACCAACCATCCAGCAGTGATCTTATTTAACTCGTTAGTTGTGAGGATCAGGATGTTCGTATCTCTCCTAAGAATGTTTGTCGGGAAGTGAACGTAATAGCACGATTAGATTTCGAACTTGCTTATTTCGAGACCGCAATTCAGCAGTTTAACCTTTAAGCAAGAAGGACTCACCCTTGAGAAAAAATTCCATTGAACAGCTAAATCTAACCCCGGGTATCTTTCAGTTGTTCGTTCTTTCCTGGATGTTACGCATCACACCGTTTTCTCTACCACCCTGTGAGTGAGTTCGACTTCCCAAGCCCAGGGGACCTATATTTGTACAAGCTCTGTTTCTGGTATGGAGACATACATATCTTTTACACTAACTTTTTTCCTGGTGCCTTCGATGATACCAACACTTTATCAATTTACACCCAACAACATCGGGGTCATTTCCAACTGGTCACATTATATATCTGCTCTACCTCATAAAATTCTACACAATTGCCCAGGAAACAAATGGAAAGGAAAATAACAGATACTTTATCTTCCTACGACATATTCCCTCTTGTAGAAGTGGTTGGAAGAAATAAATAAATTTCTTCTGGACTTGATGCTTCAATGCAGGTAACCCTGTGCCAGACTAAAAAAAATGGTATTTTCTTTATCTGCTGTTTTTTCTTCTTTTTTATTGTTCATTCGTTCTTTTTCTCTCTTTTCAATTTTTTTCATTCCTTTTTACCAAACTGTTTAATTTCAATTTTCATTCATTCGATTCTCATTTTTATCTTTTATCTTTTTTCTTTTCTTAATTCAAATTTTATTATTTACATTCCTCTCTTCGTCTTTCCATTTCATCGGTTTACGTTTTATTCTTTATATATATATTCTTTTATTTATTTGCTTGTTTGTTTGTCAATTGGTTTTGTTTTGTTTTCGTCGGCTCGGCTTCTGCAAGCTCTCTCCCGATCCCCAACTCGATTTCACATTTTCAATGTTAAATTTTTCGTTACGGTTTTATCTCTTTTCCAACAATTCAACAAATATCTGGCATCCTTCATTCATTTCTTCGGAGATTTCTTTCTTTCTTTCTTTCTTTCTTTCTTTCTTTCTTTCTTCTCGAATTCAAGTCACTAATCATTGTCCACGCCTCTTTTCATTCACTCCTTCAAGCTGTTATGAATTTTCTTTCATTTCTCATTCACTCACCTCTCCTTCCTTCCTCTTTCGCTTATTTATTCATTCTTCTGTCTATTTATATTTCGCTCTCCTTCTCGGAACATTCTTATTGATTTGATTGTCCCGTATTTGAGAAAATTAAAAATGGCTAAAACAGATAACGAAGTAATAATAAGCTCTGAATAAAGTCACAAACATGAAGAACTAAAATATCGATGAAAGCAGCAGTGGGACGTTTCAATTCTCGAAGCCGCCATCATCAGTAGGCGCCGTTGCGTTCCCTTACCTCCTTCTTCCTCTCCAACCTAGAAAACATGTTTTATGCTCATTCTTCGTTCGTTCTTAGTGAGATCCCTTTTGGAAGTCCGTCTATTGTCGATGTCTTCCCGCCTAGAAAATTCTTCAGGATTTCTTTTCTGCATGATGCGTATTTTTCCCGATTTTCTTTACGATTGTTTTGTGTTTTCAAACTCTCATTCCAACAGGCTTTTTTTTTCTCTATCAATCGCTGCTTTTATTAACTCGCTTATTTGTTCTAAAATTCAAATTTCTATTTTCAACGAAATTTATTCATTTGCTTGTTAATTCAGACTACATTTCCAATCATATTTGCTTTGCTAATTGTTTTTATTTATATTTCAGGAATTCCCACATTCATTCCAGATAACTTGTGGCTATCGCTGGAGATAAAATGACAGCAAGCAACCAGTACCTTCCTCAGTATACTCTGTTATTGTGATAATTATTGTAATTGTTGCAGTGGTTATTGTCGTTTTCAGCATTTGTATCTTTTCACCAGATGGTTGGTGATTATTGTTAAAGATCGAGTGACATCATGCGACTTTAAATCAACAGCACCTTCCTCAGGATTATTATTTCAGTCTTTGCGAGAATTTTCCCAGAATTCTGATTGCCCAGTCGGCTGGGGCTGTAGGATACACCGACTGCCTTTCGGCAGAGGTGTAAGACCCCTGCCCAACGAGTGTCCTAGATATGACAGTAAACAATCTGATGGTGAGGTTCCAATAATGCTGGAGGTTTGGGGAATGCAGAGTACCCTTTCAATGCCATTGCTCACTTGTCCACTCCGGACCGGAGGGGTAGCACCTGATAGGGTCCTATCTATGGGTCAAATAGAACTAAACTGTGTAATTATTCTAAACTGAGTTGTTTGAAATAGAACTGTTTTGATATTTAACTATTTGTAAACAAAAATTATTTTTTTACTAAACTGAATTGTCTGATATTTAATTCGGCGTTAAATGACCGAAAAAGTGTTGATACGACGTAAAACAAAACCAACCAACCAACCAACCAGAATTCTTAGTGACAACAATTCTCTTCAGTTCTCTAAGACTCATTTAAATATTCTCGCTGATCTGAATAGTGCAATGGTCTAGGCGGTCTCGATTCTTCCTCTACTCTCTTTTTGGTGATATTTTTCAGTCATGTTATTTATGCTCTTCTAAGGAGATGAACAGTTTCGCAAAGTGCAATTTTTTTTTTATTTCATATACCCTTAGACTTCCAGGTATTTTCTTAATGTGTTTATCGGTCCCTTCCTTGATTATAATCTAGGCTACATTATTACTAGCATGGCAGTTATGGTAAGATCCCAATTTTTTTCTATATATTATTATTATCATTATGATTATTATTACTATTCCATGCATTTGTACGTTCTTTCTAGATGTCTGGTGACTATCATTTGGATAGAGTGCCAGCAAAATAACCTTTATAGATCTTTTGAGTCTACCATTCACCTGTCATACGAATGTATTAAAAGACAATGAAACACTTAGATATAGGAATACGAAAATCTGATGGTGAGGTTCCAGCAATGCTGGAGCTTTGGGGAATGGGAAGTACCCCTTCATTGCCATCGCTCCCAGGTCCACTCTGGCCCGGAGTGGTAGCACCTGATAAGGGTCCTATCTATAGGTTAAATAGAACTAAACCGTGCTTCTTTCACTATACTGATTTTTGTATTTAAAGTGCGTATTTATGCTAAACTGAAATGTTAAAAATAGAACTGTTTTGACATTGGAACTGCGTACTAGTGCTGAACTGAATTGCTCGAAATAGAACTGTTTTTGACGTCTGAACTGTGTACTTATGCTGAACTGAATTATCTGAAGAAAAACTGTTGGACATTTAACACTGTGTAGTGCCCAGTCGGCTGGGGCTGTAGAATACACTGACTGCACCTCTGCAGAGGGGTAAGACCCCCCCCCTAACGAGTGTCCTGGATATGACACTAAACAATCTGATGGTGAGGTTCCAGCAGTGCTGGAGCTTTGGGGAATGCGGAGTACCCTTTCATTGCCATCGCTCCCAGGTCCACTCTGGCCCGGAGTGGTAGCACCTGATAGGGCCCTATCTATGGGTTAAATAGTACTAACAGCATACTTATGCTAAAATGAATTGTTTGAGTAAACTGAATAGCTTGAAATAGAAATGTTTTTTACTATTCAACCGTACTTACATTTAAACTGTGTGCTTATGCTTAACTGAATTATTTCAAATAAGACTGTTTTTCGACATTAAAAGTGTATTTACACTTAACTGAATTGTTATATATAACTGCTTGAATAGTTTGAAATGGAATGTTGACAACTAAACTGTACTTATGCCAAACTGAATTCTCTTTAATAAAACAGATTATTTACATAAAAATGGATTTGGCGTTAAATAACCTACAAAGGTTGATATGCCATCATCATCATCATCATATCGCGCTGGTAGCACGGATATTCCTGACCTTCTCTCGCCACTCCTCCCTATCGTTCATTGCCCTAGGTAGGTCTTCAGGACAACATCCCGTATCCTCACATAGCTGCTGAATGTATGTTCGTGCTGGTCGTCCTGCTTTTGCACGGCCATGTGTGGGGGTCCATAAGAGTACATCTCTTATGAGTTCGTCCCTGCTTCTCCAGCAGTGTCCTGCATGTCCGGTTCGTCTAACTTGAATAGTTTTCGTGATAGGGGGCAGGTGGCCGTACAGTTGGTGTCTTGTGGGGTGTTGCCGCCAGGACGTGCAATCTTGAACAAGTCCTGATATGCCATAAAACCCACCAAACCAAACTAAACCAATCTCCGTGTGTTATTTAATAGCAAAAACGATCCCAGTAGAACAGTTGGGATTCTATCGTACCCATAGCTGAGTGGAATAAAGCAATTCATACCTTTCCTTAGAGTATTAGTCGGAAAGTAAATGAAATAGCGCGACAGAAATTCGAACCCGCATACTTTAACCATTACACCACAAGGACTTCCTATATTAGAAAAGAGAGTTAGTCAAAAATTGTTATTTACTAGTTGAAGTAAACCAAATAATACCAAAATAAGCAAATTGCATATTTCCTCCCCTCAACCGCTGACCTCTGAGTGTCTCCTACATGAATCCAAATAGATAAAGCGGGAGGATGCAACGTGATAATGTAAAGCATCACTGGAGCTTAAACCCAGAAAAGTAATCACAATACTTGGCAAGGCAACCTTGTCTCACCAACCAAATATTCATGACCTGGTACCCTGACTCTGCTGGAGAGCAATCAGTCTAGAAGAAGAATTCAAAACCGCGAAGAATGCAACGTGAAACTGATCCACTATTGTTATATAATTAAGGAATTTTTTTTTATTAATCTTTTTTCGTTAATTATCATTCAATTTGGTTGGGCTTTGAACTATTCGGCTCTTAGTGCAGGTGCATAGTATGATTACGAAAGACTTTTAAGAGTCGTCTCTCTCCTCGTGTCGAAGAACCGAAGTCAGAAGTTAATAATAAAACGTTTGTACCTGAACAACGGAGTCGTGTGATTTGTATATGTATTACGGCTATACAGCACTATCTCAAAGAACAATTTTGATATTTCACGGTTGACTTATGAAGGGAGTAGGGAACAGCAATTTTAATACCCTCCCTCAATCTAGCTATCTATCTATCAATCTCCGAAGCGTATTCAATAAGTTTCCAGACTTTTTTTTGTACAGGCTTTTAAAATTGTCGTAGACTCTTGAAAATACACTATGTTATTGCTATACATTTTATGAGATGACTGACCAATTTTTATGATTTCAGGTTTAAATGAACAGCTACAACAGGAATCGGAATACACCCTACTAAAGCCTGATTGTCACAGCTGGTGAATTTCAACAATGCAATCTGAACATGAGGATACTTTAGAAGAACGATATGCAATAAAATTGTGTTTTAAACTTGGAAAAAATGCCATAGAAACGTATGGAATGCTTCAAACTGCTTTTTGACCATCTTGCATGAATTGAGCATCAGCTTTTGAGTGGCATAAGAGATTCAAGGAAGCCACGGAGTCTGTGAGGGATGATGAGAGGTGTGGAAGGAGTAAGGAAGTCAATTCACCAGAGTTGATTGGCCAAAGGGTTAGGGTTAGGATTACTATGTTGAGGTTTTAAGGGAGTTCAGGAAGAGATTCCTAGGGAAGAGACCAGCACTCTTCAAATCGGGTCAGTGACATTTCCACCAGAACAATGCACAAGTCCACAACTCCATCCTTGTCACAGACTATTTGACCAAGATGGGCATCAAGACAGTTCCTCACCGTCCCTATAGTCCAGACTTTGCTCCCTGTGACTTTTGACTTCGCTAAACTCAAAGGTTGTAGTTATGAGACAATTGAGGAGATGAAAGAGGCTGTGACGAAGGTCATTGACACGATCACGCAAGAGGACTTCCATGGGGCCTTCCAGAAGTTGTTGGAAAGGTACAACAAGTGCATTGCAGCCGGAGGAGCTTACTTGGAATGGGACTAGAGTTTAATGTGTGTACCATCAATAAAAGTGCCCATTTGAAAAAAGTCTGGAAACTTATATAATGATCGATCTTAACTATCTAGTTATCGCGATCTGTTTCTGTCTATTTCGGAGCAATCTATATCTTAAGTGCAGAAAAAGAAATAAAGTTGACTGTAATTGCAATATGGAAATATAATGGTATCTACTGATGATGGCAGCTTTGTGAAATGAAACGTCCCACTGCTGTTTTCATCGATATTTTTGTTCTTGTTGCTTCTGACTTTATTCAAAGCTTCCTATTATTACTTCGTATCTGTTTTAGCCATTTAAAATTTTTTCAAATACGAGACAATCAAATCAATTGAAATGTTCCGAGAAAGGGACCGAAATATAAATAAGCTGAATAAGGATTAAATAAATGAAAGACGGAAGAAGAAGGAGGTGAAGAAGAATAAAGAAGTTAGCAGAGAATGAGAAACGTCAGAAAATTGAAGGAGTCTATAAAAAAGGCGTCAATTCTATGCTTAATTAAACAGAAAGCTAAATATAAATCTCTCTCTCTCTCTCTCTCTCTCTCTCTCTCTCTCTCTCTCTCTATCTATCTATCTATCTATCTATCTTTATCTCTCGACCCCGCTCTATCTCTATTTCTCTAACTCTCTCTCTCTCTCTCTATGTCTATCTCTTTCTCTGTCTCTCTCTATCTCTCGATCCATCCCTCTCTTTCTCTATCTCTATCTCCATTTCTCTACCTCTCTCTACCTACCACTCTCTCTCTCTCTCTCTCTACCTTTCTATCTCTATCTCTTTCTCTACCCCACTCTCTCTCTCTATTATCTATCTATTGACCCCTCTCTCTCTCTCTCTATCTATCTCTCTATTTCTATACCCCTCTCTATCTACCCCCTCTCTCTCTCTCTCTCTCTCTACCTCTCACTCTCTTTCTCTACCCCACTCTCTCTTTCTGTCTCTCTCCCCACATCTCTCTCTCTCTCTCTCTCTCTCGATCCCTCCCTCTTTATCTATTTCTCTATCTCTCGACCCATCTTTCTCTGTCTCTATCTCTATTTCTCTAACTCTCTCTACCTACCGCTTTCTCTCTATATATCTATCTTTCTATCTCTATCTCTTTCTCTATCCCGCTCTCTCTCTCTCTCTCTCTCTCTCTCTCTACCTTTCTATCTCTATCTCTTTCTCTACCCCGCTCTCTCTATCTATCTATCTATCTATCTCTATCTCTTTCTCTACCCCGCTCTCTCTCTCTCTCTCTCTCTCTCTACCTTTCTATCTCTATCTCTTTCTCTACCCCACTCTCTCTCTCTCTCTCTCTCTCTCTACATTTCTATCTCTATCTCTTTCTCTACCCCGCTCTATCTATCTATCTCTTTTTCTACCCCGCTCTCTCTCTCTCTCTCTCTCTCTCTCTCTCTCTCTCTCTCTCTACCTTTCTATCTCTATCTCTTTCTCTACCCCACACTCTATCTATCTATCTATCTATCTATCGACCCCTCTCTCTCTCTCTTTCTCTCTCTCTCTCTATATATATATCTCTATTTCTCGACCCCTCTCTATCTACCCCCTCACTCTATCTACCCCCTCTCTCTATCTACCTCTTTCTCTACCCCGCTCTCTCTTTCTCTCACTCTCTCCACCTCTCTCTACCTCTCCCTCTCGCTCTCTCTCTCTCTCTATCTCTATCTCTACCCTGCTCTCTCTTTCTGTCTCTCTCTCTCCACATCTATCTATCTATCTGTCTACCTATCTCATACTTTCAGGCAGAATTTTCTTTCTGCGCTCAACTTTCCATTCCTCTCTTGACGAGGTGCGGTTCACATAATGTTTATTGCAAAAAATAGAATAGATGTCATAAGTTCAAACCTTGAACGAGTCTGTTTACATTTCCTTTTTCGTTGTAACCTTGAGAAAGGCATGAATCCATCAGTTCTCTTCAAAGCTATGCGTAAATGATAACGCTGCCTTCGATAGGCAACCAGTCAAGGTGAAGGAAACTCCGAATTTGACCAGCTTTACTCCGCTTAAAAAACTGTCCTTGTGTCACATCCTACCCGTATCGAAGGTGTTAGATAAATCCATAATTTCTCTCTCCCTTTCTCTGTTCACACACAAACACACACATATATATATATATATATATGTATACTGTCATCCACAGACAGACTGTTTCGTTGTATTACAACTCTTTAGTGTGGCTAGACACGTAGGACGCTTGAAGCTGGGATCGAAACCCGCCCAACTTTGCGTTAGACTTAGTATCAGACCGCTCGGCCAACAGGTATACCATGTCAGCCAGGGAATTATAAGGTATTAGGTAGCAGCAGCGTCCGTTTGTTTACATTTCATACGTTACCGGATACCAGAAGGCTCAATTCGTTCGAAGAGCTTTTCATTATGCGAGCGGCAGCCGTAAATTCCTTCGCCAGAATACTCAACCCGCATGGGGGAGCGTATATATACTAAAGTTTTCCAAAAAGTTCAAAGCCAGAAATAAGAGTCACGAAGTTAAAACGTGTGCGACAAATCTAAAAATGGACAAAACAAGCCAGAGCAGTTATAATTTTCAAAAGAGAGGTATAACACTTAAAGAAATCCCAGGACTTGGTATAGATACTTGCTGAGGACTCCCCCTTTCCTATGATGTAGGGGTGTTTTTGGATCTGGTTTTGTCGAGCTGGTTCAACGCCAAAAGTTTGTTTATACCAAGACAAAATGCTTGGAGGAAAATAAAAGGAAAAATACCATTTTTCAACAAGATGGGGCTCCAGAACGCACATAGTTTGACCAGCAGACTGTGTCAGTAGATTTTTTTCGGGTCCATTTGCAAGATCTTAATGCCAAATAAAACATACAGGTGAATATTACGGTTAAACGGACTGGCAGAAAATTTAGGAATATTGAATGGAATATTGAATGGCACTTGAAAGACGCTGGAGATGGTTAGAAGAATATTGAAGTTCTCGGTAAACAACTATCTGATAATTTATTCAAATCAACTCTGTATATAAAGACTTGCTTATCAGGAAAGTTCAGACACTGGAAGAGACTGCAATTCATTCTGCGCTAATGCCTATTGTAATCCGTCCGTCATTTTCTCCGGCAAAATGAAAATGGTGGAGCAAACTGAGTTTTTTAAGCCTTGGCTAGGTAATCAGTCAAGGAGAAGGAACACTCTGAATTCTAACCTACTTAAAAGCTGACTTTGTGTCGCATCTTATCCGTATCAGAAGTGTCAGGTGAAAATAAAATCTGTATATATGAGTGCAGGATACAAGATAAATCGCAAAGAAACTGATATACATATATATAAATATTGTCATCCACAGACAGACTGTTTCGTTGTATCCCAACTCTTCAGTGTGACTAGACACGCAGGATACATCTAGGTGGGATTGAAACCTCCCTAACTTTACGCTAGACATGGTATCTAACCGATCAGCCATTTTCAGCGACATACGTCTCCTCAGGAATTATAACACAAATGTATTCGTTTTCGTTTGTTTATATTCTGCGCTATCGGATACCAGAGTTCTCAGTTCGTTAGAAGAACTTACATTACGCAGGTAGTAGCTGTTAATTCCTTCACCAGAGTGCTCAACCCCCGGATATATATGTATATATATATATATATATATAAGAGAGAGAGAGAGAGAGAGAGAGAGAGAGAGAGAGAGAGAAGTGTGTTTGAGTGTTTATTGAAAATTTTTTAAAAAATCGTATCATTGCTGAGAAGGAAACTAAATTTTTCTAACAAATAATGAAGGGTGTATATTCATCTATGAACGTATATATATATATATATATATATAAGAGAAAGAGAGAGAGAGAGAGAGAGAGAGAGAGAGAGAGAAAGAGAGAGAGAGAGAAAGAAGTGTGTTTGAGTGTTTATTGAAAATTTTTTAAAAAATCGTATCATTGCTGAGAAGGAAACTAAATTTTTCTAACAAATAATGAAGGGTGTATATTCATCTATGAACGTATATATATATATATATATATATATATAAGAGAAAGAGAGAGAGAGAGAGAGAGAGAGAGAGAAAGAGAGAGAGAGAAAGAAGTGTGTTTGAGTGTTTATTGAAAATTTTTTAAAAAATCGTATCATTGCTGAGAAGGAAACTAAATTTTTCTAACAAATAATGAAGGGTGTATATTCATCTATGAACGTATATATATATATATATATATATGAGAAAAAATAAGTGGAAAAGTAGATAAACGGAAAGACTGACAATAGATTCAAAAATGATATTTCGTCTTAATTTCAAAAAGACTTTATCAGACTGACAAATTTTTCTAAAGTTCAGCATAGGAGGAATTAGATAACTATGCTGCATTTTAAAAAACTCGTCACTTTGATGAAGTCTTTTTGAAATAAAGACGAAATTTTATTTTTGAATCCGTTGTCAGTGTTTCGGTTAATCCACTTTTCCATCCACTTATTCTATTCATCTTGTCAGATTTGCCAAATCTACCATTTGTCTATATATATATATATATATATATATATATATATATATTCTCTCTTTATTTTCTTTCAAAAAAAACAAAGACCGGTTACTTTATGATTATAAATTTATTTCCATCCCGTTATGTGTTTCTGATGTAAACCAAAAACACGAAGAAAAATCTAACGGGACTTCTTCAGATCTTATGGATAAAATAAATCAGAATAGACACGGGGGGATGGAAGAGGGGTGAAGAAGTCCAGTTAGATTTTTCTTCGTGTTTTTGGTTTACATCAGAAACACGTAACAGGATGGAAATAAATTTATAATCCTCAAGTAACCAGTCGTTGGTTTTTCTTAAAGAAAGTATTGCTCTGTAATATCAATTACATTGAGCTCTCTAACAGGAAAATTTAAATGTTCAGTTTTTGAATGAGTTTCTTGTCCAGAAGGAGCTACTCCCAACTCTGGTTTAACGGGACCGAATAATGCTTATATATATATATATATATATATATATATATATATATATATATATATATATGACAACCGTGTAATCTTTCACAAATTACGGCCGTCCCTAATAAACTCACACCCTCACCATCAGCATCCCGCCATCTGGATGAGCAAAGCTCTCCAAAATAGAGCTACTCAGACGTGAAAATAATAACATATATATATATATATATATATATATATATATATATTGTAACGCTCATAAATAAGCACACCTATAACATCTTTTATGATTAAAAGTTAATTTCCTTCCAAATAAACATATCAGTATCTTATAATTTCAAGAGGAACATTGTTCATGTATTTATTTATAAACATATTTACTCAAAATCTTAAAGAAGTCGACCATGAAAAAAGTTAATATCATCTACTTTTTATCATTATTTTCGCAGTATTCCCCTTGTCCGATGTTTGAACTCAGATACACAAAAGCCACTGCACACACAGGATGTATTTTTGAACTCTGAACTAAGATCCAATATCCAAAGTTGGTAAGTTCATTTCAAGAAAGTTGTTTACCGTCTTTAAAGAAATGATTTATCTCTGATCTTGACACTTCAGCCATGAACCAACTAAAACCAGAGAGAAAAGTCTGACGCCAACTATTTCATTTTTCCCGAAGAAAATGAAGATAAAATAAAAGAAAAAAAAGTAAAGAAAAGATTATTAAAAAAAAAACTAATAAATCATTCGAAACAAACGTTAAAAACGGTGAGCTTGAATAATTTGCATAGAAAACTTGTTACAAACGAGTCAGAATCAAGATGGCCGCCTCTTTTCCAGGTTTTCATTGGTCAATGTGTTACACACAAAATTGGATATCTGCTCTCCCTTTGGACGTCTTTTGTGCACGACTTCAGCACAAAAGTTGACTGATGTTTTCGGGACCTTTCATGGCCCAGTGCCATTTTCAGTGGTCAGTGAAAAAGAAAAAGAAAACCAGCATGAAAAGGACACTGATAATATTAACGATTTATGGCGACGTTTCTCTCCCCAGAAGAATAATTGCAGCTGACATTAATCTTTCTGAATATCTGTTGTAACTCTTCACTGGTTTCATCTCCAAGGAATAACACCATTTTGAACTAAACATCGCCATTTTGAATACGTTGTCTGTACGTTCTTCTTTTCGACAGGAGTTTTATACTGGGTTTTTCAGCATGAGAACGTATGTGTCTATGTTTGAGATTTACTATGTATATGTAAGCCAATTCCGCTGTATGTAAATAGATCAATAAGTACGTAGTCTAATGGAGCAAACGCTTTTATAAAAACACACACCTATAGAAACGTTGTTCCTATTCTTGAAAGTGCTGAAGGTCTTCAACTGACACTGTCTTCAGCTGGTTGATCATGACCTGATCGATGTTCTCAATGGAGATGGAGGTAAATATATAATGTCTTTAATTGAAACCAGTTGTTTTCTGCTTAAAATTGGCCCTGTGTCGTATCCTGCTCATGGAGATGTCAGTAAATACATAATGGCTTAATTTGAAAGTGTATGTGGAGGGGTGATATAGCTTAACAATGAATAAATTACAGTTATTTGCATAGCAAATGTTTTTAGCATGATTAACTTCCTTGTCAATGCACTTAATTCAGTAGTGAATTTTATATAGTAAAATTTTCATATCGAATTTCAGTTAACAACAATCCAAGCTATGAACTTATTGATCACCATTCGATTCTTGGGTGGCCAAACAAATTGCTGGGTAATGGGGAGGTTGTCTGGTACTCGAATGAAGCATATCAACAACTGCTATAACAAAAACAACGACAAAAATGAAATCCTAAAACAAGACCCTTTATGTCTTATCTTCTTAGAGGCAATTGCGAATATGAAATGTTGGAAATACAGATCCCTTGTGATAAGAGCGGAAAATCTTAGTAATTTTGGTGCGAGAAACGTCGAGTGAACTTTCGTCCCCTATATTAACTGTTCGTTTCTTTGATTCTCATACCTTCCAAGCTCTCTCTCTCTCTCTCTCTCTCTCTCTCTCTCTCTCTCTCTCTGGGTGTGTGTGGGTGTGCGCACGCGCATGCGTGACACACCCACTGAAATGTTTAGGGCTCTGTTTAGATCAACAGTAGCCCTTCTGTCTGAATTGACGTGATGACAACGCGCCCTCCACATTCCGATTCTGAGATTTTAAATATAAACACATTCGCTTACAAAGTGTCACCTGTCATCAAGCGACCTTGACATAACTTTTTGTCATTTCAATAACTCATGATTACAAAACTATTTATTTGTTTATTTATAAGCTGCTAAGTAAACGCTTTTACGCATACATTTGTAATGGAAGCAAAAGAACATTTTTTTTAGAAGTACTTTGTGTGTTAAAATTTTATATCTAACAAATTTGTCTAGAACGTATGATGGAGAGTAAATAATTCATTGCCGTCACTCCCAGGTTCACTCTTGCTCGGCGTGGTAGCACCTGATAGGGCCCTCTCTATGGGTTAAATAGAACTAATGACATACTTATGCTAAACTGAATTGTTTGATTAACCTGAATAGCTTGAAATAGAAGTGTTTTTGACAATTAAACCGTACTTACATTTAAACTGCGTGCTTATGCTAAACTGAATTATTCGAAAAAGAACTGTTTTTTGACATTGAACTGTATTTACACTAAACTGAATTGTTTAACATAGAACTGTTTTGACATTTAATTGTGTGTAAACAGAATCTATTCTTATACTTAACTGAATTAGCTGAATTAGAATTGCTTGACTAAACTGAATAGCTCGAAATTGAAATGTTTTCACAATTAAACTGTACTTAGATTTAAACTGCGTGCTTATGTTAAACTGAATTGTTTGAAATAGAACTGATTATTTACGTAAAAATAGATTTGGCGTTAAATAACCTACAAAGGTTGATATGCCATGAAAACCAACCAACCAACCAACATTTCTTTTTTTTTTTTCAAGCAATTATATGGTTTCAAATAACAATACCTATTTAGTAATGATAATAATTGTTTTCACACTGTTATATGGTTTCAAGTATTCCTATCTAATACTAATAATTTGCTTACAATGATTTCAAACAATTTCAAGTGACTACTGATAATCTTTAGTAAAGAAGTATTGCATCAAGTAATTATTCTAAATACAAATGATTTAAGCTCAGTTAAAGCTCTAGTGGGTAGAGTGTTCGCCAATGGTCTGGGAGACCTGAGTTCAATCCCAAGTCGCGTCATACCAAAGACTTTAAAAATGGTATTGATACCTCCTTGCTTAACACTCAGCAATATAACTACGTATCAACGGTAAAGTGGAGCAATCCAGGGAAAGGAGTAGCGCCCTCCCCAACATCTCGGCGTAGTAGCTAAAGTCTTAAACACTTATATAAATTAGATTCTTATATATATATATATATATATATATACATATGGGTTTGTGGCAGACCAATTGTGGTATAATTTGTAGAGTGCTCAGTATCTATGGTAGAGCTATTGTATGATAATAAGTACATATATATCAGTTTTTATATGTATATTTGATAGCATGAAAGCTTGTCTGCGACCATAGAATTCATGCCGAGAGGCGCATATATCTTCATACACACACATACTAGATATCACTTATACGACCACACACAATAATACGTAAGTATAATCTATAAAAAAACACACACACACACACACACACACACACACACATAAAGAGTTGTACACAATCCTAACGTTCTTTTAACTGTATTTTTCGATTTCTCCAATATCTTTCTTTCTCTGTCTGACGATTATCATTTATAAGACGCCATGAAACCTATGGTCGCAGACAAGCTTTCATGCTATCAAATATGTATAAAGGCCAGTATATATTTACTTACACACACACACACACACACACACACACATATATATATATATATATATATATATATATAACTGATCTTCAAAATATTGTAAAATTTAATTGCTGAGATTTGATAGATACATTTTTATTATTGGCCTAACGATATTTCTATTATTTGCCCAACGATTTTTTATTGGCCCATTGATATTTTTTTATTATTGGCCCAGCGATATTTTTTATTATTGGCCCAACGATTTTTTTAATATTGGTCCAACGTTTTTTTTATTATTAACCCAATGATATTTTCTATTGACCCAACCAATATTAGCCCAAAGATATCTTTTATAATAATTGTTTGTTGTTTGTTTCCTGGCCTCTGGAGTGCCCCCTTTGGTGGGTGCCGACGGGACCGAAGGTATTTTTGGATCTTACCGGACGCGTGTGGGCTGCGGCCCTGCGTCCGGACCCACTTTTAAATAAGGGCCTAACCCTGCCATACTTATCCGGTGGTGGGACGGAGAATAAATAAATAATAGGCCCAACGATATTTTTTATAATTGGCCCAACGATTTTTTTTTATTATTGGCCCAACGATATTTTTTTTGTATCGAATACTGTTTAATTTGTTATCGTAATCGTTCCCGTTTTACTTTTTAAACTAAGGGTAAATTATATATATTGAGAGAGAGAGTGTGTCAAATGGGACCCATATGACTGCTATTAACTATACTAATAATAATGTTGTGTCCTTTTTTGTTTCAGATTTGAAAAAAGTATATTATAACAACTCTTAATCCTTGATCACAATGCTTTGGAGAAGAGAAGAAAAATATTTTGCGTCACCCCTTATTTGGAGACAAAATCATTGAAAACTGTGCAAACAATATTTTACAAGAAGTTTAACTTAACAATTTTCCCCAGAAAAGCCAAATTTATGGTTGGATACACAAATTTCAAGCCACAAAACCAGTAAACAATGTCAACAAGAAAGCAGAAAATATCAGATTTAGCAGAAAGTTGACTGCAAGATGTTCCAACAATGTGGATGCTATGAGAGATTCTGTCAGAGGGAGTCTGAAAAAGTATCTCCGAAGATGTTCCTCAGAACTTGGTCTTTCACGTGCTCTGTAGGATAAAGTCAATCAATTTTTCCCTTGTCATCTGGTTTGGCCGTTCTGAAGTGATATGATTACTTTTTTAAGACTCAGATGAAAGATGACATTATATAATATGAATTATCATATTAATGGGTTGCATCTATTTTGAGACACCCTTTATATATATATATATATATATATATATATATATATATATATATATATATATATATTATGGAATATTTCGTTGACTGCTGTTTCAACTATCCATAGGTAATCGATCGAATGGAAGTTTGATCTATCCTATAAAATAAAACCGGATTTCTTCCAAGCTGTGGCTGTTTAAATACTACTGTATGGATGCACCATGTGAACGCAAACAAATCGCATAGAGAAAAAGCTTGATCAGAACTACACAAAAACGAGCCGAGCTATCTTGAAAAAGTCCTGGAAACAGCACCCCATGAAACAACAACTTTACTACCACTTATATTCCATCTCAAAAACCATCCACGTAAGACGAACAAGACACGTAGGACACTGATGAAGAAGTGATGTTCTTCTATAGACCCCTACACATGGATGTGCTTGCGAGTACTGCTTTACATTAGCTCTGTATGGACACATGATGTAATATGGAAGACCTTCCGGGAGCGATGGACAATAGGGACGGATGGTTTGGTTTAGTTTGGTTTCTTTTTTAATAGCATATCAACCTTCTTTGGTTATTTAATGCCAAAGCTATCCTTCTTGAAGAACAGTAGTGGTACTATTTAACCCATAGCTGGGAGGATAAGGGGGTTGATACCTTTTCCGAGGGTATTTGTCCGAAAGTGAACGTAATACCGCGACTGGAGTTTGAACTCACTTATTACGATTTCGCGGTCCAGCACTTTAACCATTACACCACGAGGACATCCCCAGAATTGGTAGAAGAATCACTAGGGCCATCAAAAACTATTTGTCTAAAAAAAAACTATAAAATAAACTGGACACTATTAAAAAGGTAAATGTCCCAATTGAGAACCAACACATTGGTCCTTCTACATGGACCATTTTAAAAGTAGCCATTAGCTTAATGGCTGTTTTAGTTATCTTAATGCAACCGATCTTGATTTAAAAAAATAACAAATAATAAAGGACCAATAAGTTTGTGCGGGAGTATGGAAGAGGTGAAGGTGAAGGCAATGGCAAGAAATTACCCAAAAGCAATAAATTGTTTATGAAATATTTAACAAAGAATCAGCTTGACAATCACTAATCAAACAGGAGGAACCACTACGATCACCCCCATTTGAAATATGTTCTGTTTAACAAACTAAAAAAAATGTTATTTTTTCTTTTAAGAAGGAAGCAATGCATACAATCAAAAAATTGATATGTTTCCTTTATATGTGTATATTTGAAAAATCCTTTGCCTATGAGGTAAATAACAGGGTAGGCATAAATGGGATATAGCAATATGAGGTATTCACTGGTCCTAAAAATTTATAGAGAATGTGATACACTTTTTAGGAAAATGTCATTTTCCTTTTATAATAATATAAATGATATAAATATGACTTTGAAAGAATTTCAAAAGTCAATTTAAAAGGTCAGTGAGGGACTAGTACTAACTGAACTTTCATATTGTTAAAACAAAAAGAAAGCACTCTTGGGGTTTTGTCGGTGCATTGATCCATTTTTAAATCATGACCTCTAAACTAACTCTTGCTCATCTGTTGGGGTAAACAGGTCAGATCTTTGGATAGATCAATCAGGTCTTTGATTTTTGTTTTGGTTAAGGCGTTGGCTAATACCCTTAATTAACCAAACATACACGCACACACACACACACACACACACACATGTAAAGAGTTGTACACAATCCTAATTGGTGGTTCACACACTTCTTCTATTGGTGTTGCAGTGCTTGAATCCCATTAGTCAAAAAGTCATCAATGGCAGATATTACATCATCATATGATCTTTTCAGCCCACTTTTATGTGTGATAAATTGATTGATTGATTGAATTAATTTTACCAGCATGTCAACCCGTCTAAAGCTAATAGGTTAGGGAATCACATTCCTTTTAGATTCATATTTACATTTTTTCTTGTTGTTTTTTTTACATGTGTTCCAATCAAATACGAATGATTTTTTAAAAAGAGATCTGTTTGACCTATAGATGAGGCACTAAAAAATATTACCACTCTGGGTCAAAGTGGTCCTGGGAGTAATGGCAATGAACGTATAGTCCAAACTCCCCTTCTCTCCAATACTAGGGCCTCAGTAACAGTTTCAGTTTAATGGCTTATACGTGGAAGGGATACTCTTCTCACAAACGTAGATCAGCGCATTTGATTACCTGACCAGTCAAAAAGAATTAGAATAATTTGAAATGATCTGTGATTGGTTAACCAAGAGAGAATATTTGTTCCCAGGGGAATTCTCAAAAGAATACATGTTTTTAGGATTAAAGGAGAGAAGATATCTGATGTCAATATTGAAGGTAAGAGAATAAGAAATGAAATGTCTCCAAGAACTAAAGCTTGTCCAGCAAAAGCCACACTCTCCAAAAAATTAAGTAACATAAAAATACTACACCAGACAGATACATCATTTGCCTGTCTCTCAAATGCAACAAAAGGCGACACAATTTTCATTTATATACACATTTTATATATTGCTGTTAAACAATTGTGCTTCAATAAATACGAGGATCATTAAATAAGTTTCCAGACTTTTTTTCGTATGGGCACTTTTATTGATAGTACACACATGAAACTCTAGTCCCCTTCCAAGTAAGTTCCTCTGGCTCCAATGCACTTGTTGTACCGTTCCAACAATTTCTGGAAGGCCCCATGGAAGTCCTCTTGTGTGAGCGTGTCAATGACCTTCGTCATAGCCTCTTTCATCTCCTTAATTGTCTCATAACGACAGCCTCTGAGCTTAAGGAATAACCAAAAGTTACAGGGAGCAAGGTCTGGACTATAGGGAGGCTGAGGAACTGTCTTGATGGCCTACTTGGTCAAATAGTCTGTGACAAGAATGGAGTTGTGGACTGGTGCATTGTCCTGGTGGAAATGCCACTGACCCGATTTGAAGAGTGCTGGCCTCTTCCCGAGGAATCTCTCCATGAACTTCCTTAAAACCTCAACATAGTAACCCTATCCCTAACCCTAACCCTTTGATCAACCAAATATGGTCTATTGACTTCCTTACTCCTCCCACACCTCTCATCATCCCTCACAGACTCCGTGACTTCCTTGAATCTCTTATGCCATTCAAAAACTGATTCTCGATTCATGCAAGATGGTCGAAAAGCAGTCTGAAGCATTCCATACGTTTCTATGTCATTTTTTCCAAGTTTAAAACAGAATTCTATTGCATATCATTCTTCTCAAGTGTCAGATTGCATTTTTGAAATTTACCAGCTGTGACAATCAGGCTTTAGTAGGGTGTATTCCAATTGTTGCTGTAGGTGTTAATTTGAACCTGAAATCATAAAAAATTGGTCAGTTATCTCATAAGATGTATAGCAATAAAATAGTGAATTTTCAAGAGTCTACGACAATTTTAAATGCCTGTACAAAAAAAGTCTGTAAAAATATTGAAAGCATCACGTAGTTTTCAGTTATTAACGGAGAGTTTTTCTTGTCTTTGAGTTGCCAACACCCGATCAACTTGTTCCAACGAACCATCCCAATCGTCAGAAGAAGTTTTAGATAGACTGTATCATTGCCTATTCGTGGATCTTTCGAACACACAAAAGAAGTTCTTATCCTCCCAGCTATGGGTTAAATAGTACCACTACTGTTCTTCTCGGAGAATAGCTTTGCCATTAAATAACCTACAAAGTTTGGTATGCCATTAAACAAAGAAACCAAACCAAACCAAACCAAACAATCACAACAGTATATTTCGTCAACGTATTCTCCCTTGCTTAACTTTATGATCTGGTCGGTACGAAGGATTTCGTTTTGACTTTATTGTAAGAGATATTTACGAAGTCCAACCTTGTCTGGCCCACAGGCCTCCGGTTGTTGTTCTTAAACTGTCATTCATCAAAATACTAAGAGATTTATCACTGATCGATGATCTAGCAAGGGCTGCTTCTTCCAGCGTTTCTTTACTCTAAGTCAACTGCAGTGATTGTAATTATTTACTACGTTCACAGCCTCAGGTTGCTTATAGCACTTTGGAATAGTGAGATCTATCAAAGTACATCAGGATGGGGTTGTTGTTTAACGCTGGTCATCCTTATTGGCAAGACTCAGAATTCGTTGAGTGCATCCTCTTCAAAAAGGGATCTCCTGGATTTGATACTCAACTGCACCTGGTGATGCTCCAGTTCTTGAACTCAGAGGAGTATCGAGTACTCCTTCATTTCTATTAATCCCCAAATTACTCTGACCTGAAGGGGTAGAACCTGTTATATCCACATTGATAAATCAAATAGATCTGTTTGAAAATTAATCGTAGATATTAATATTTAATACAATATAACTGTGGACAGTTTTGTATATAGAGCAATTACTTGATCTTACAATTGCTTACAAAGGATTTTTATCATAAAGAGTTACTTAAAACAATATAATTGTGTAAAACTTGTTTGAAGTTAATAGGAATAATGCAAACCATATAATTGTGTGCACATTTATAACAATAGATAGGAAAACTTTATATGATATATGTGTGCCAACTAATAAGAATCGACAAACAAAAGTGCTTTTTTAATTGAATGAAACATTGAAAATATTGGTTTAATTTGGTTTGGTTTGGTTTGGTTTAGTGTGGTTTGGTTTGGTTTTATTGCATATCGAACATTGTTACTAATTTACTGCCAAATCCTCTTTATACATATATATTAAATATATATGATTTGGTTTGGATTGGTTTTATTGCATATCAACCATTGTTGGTTATTTAATGCCAAATCCTTTTTATACATATATATCAAATATATATGGTTTAGTTTGGTTGGGTTTTATGGCATATCAACCATTGTAGGTTATTTAATGGTGAATCCTCTGTATATATATATATATATATATATATATATATATATATATATAAGAGATATATGGTTCTTACTTGCTTACTTCGTGAGTTAATGGAGGACCAAATGTTGCAGTGTTGGTAAACGGTGCTCAATGTCAATGATAGAGTTTTATATATAGAAATATATATATTATAAATACATACATATATATATTACCATATAATATATATATATATGTGTGTGTGTGTGTTTGTATATATATATGTGTGTGTGTATATATATATATATATGTGTGTGTGTGTGTGTGTGTGTATATATATATATATATTTGTGTGTATATATATATATATATATACATATATATGTACATATAATTCGTAAACACATTTTGTTGATAACATTCTTAAATCATCGTGAACTCCTTTTGCCCACAGTTAAATGGTTTCAAGAATGGCTATATAACACTCATAATCTAATATCAGTTATTTGTTTGCACACAGTGTTGTATAGCCATGACCACGATTAATTATACAAACACATAATACATATACATATATACATAATACATATTGACGCAATGAATAAAGACGAGCGAAGACTTCTTTAAAAAAATATACCACTCATTTTATTTGAACGGGTTGTGTGTGAGAGGGAGTTGGAGACCGAACAAAACTGCAATATATTGACCCCCACCCTTATGGCCATCAGCGTTGTGTCTTTCTCGTTCTCCAGGGCTGCTCAACCAGAGGCCCACTCTGCTGGGTGCGGGCTTTCTCTACCGCATCTTGTCACCAACGGGTCTCCAAACTCCATCGGGGGTCCTCAGGGCCCCTTCTGCTGGGTGGTGGCTTTCCCTACCACAGATTGTCTCCAACTCGTCTGGTCTCCAACTCGTCAGACTTCCTCTCTTCTCACCGAGTTATATAATAGTTCAATCGCCCACTCAATCTTTGGAATGGCATGTTTGATCGTCATCAAGCGGAAATAACTATTCAGAGGTCACTCTCTTCCGGTGCATCAGTCTATGAGTGTATCAGGTGCTTTTACCTTGTCCCATTTCGTCAGCCAAATCCGCCAACGCGATTTCTTTCGATTACTGGCCATTGGAATGTGTCACTTCCTTCTGGTGCATCACTTTGGAATGGCATGTTTGGCCGGTTCGAAGGTCAATATACAACAAGAGTTTGTTCGATTTGGTAGGACCCTATCCGGTGCTACCACTCCAGTTCAGAGTGGACCTGGGTACAATGGCAATAAAGAGACACTACGCCATCCCCAAAGCTCCAGGTCTCAAGCCTTGCTATCAGATTGTTTAATATCATATCTAGGAAACTCGTTTGCGGCGGCTGGTGGGGGCTTACCCCTCTGCAGAGATGCAGTTGCGCAAATTCTACAGCCCCAACCGACTGGGCTAATTAAAAATGTAATTATGATGGTTATGAAAAATTCATAAATAAATCAAATTTTGTCATTAAATAAGTCATAAATAATCAAATAAACAAATAAACAAAAAAAAGCTTAAACGTTGGTAATCGCGCAGCATCCATAGTTTTGAGGATGTCTTGATGGTAAACCAAGGGGGATAGTACTTTCTATTTAGAAGTTTGTGTAATCTTAGCATAGGATGATGGAGAATCAAATCGAAAGACTGTGTTTCGCCAGTCTCCTATGTGGAGAGAGTTTGCTTTGCATATCAATATTCGAAATCTTTTTAGAAATTAAAAATAAAGTGAAAAATCTTAAATCTTAACGAAACCCAACACCACATCAATGTTAACACCAAATGAAAGAAGCAATGTAAAACTAGTAAAATAAATTATGACCCCCCCCCACAAAGGAAAAAATACTATCCCAAAGGAATCAACGTGAAAAAAAAGTCAAAGTAGAAACTGAAAAGTTAGCTAAATTATTTTTAAAAAATATAGCAACCAACAACATCTCTGAACTAAACGATTTAATTCATGCAGGATCAAAGTTAGTCTGAGAGAAAATTGGTATCCCGCAAAGAAGCCCAAACAGAAATACAAATTCTGGATGCAAAATGAGGCTAAAAGAACCATTAAAAAAACTTTGAAAACGAGCGAATTCCCTCAGGGAGAAAAATACATCAGGACACAATCGAATGAAAAGACAAAAAAAAGCAACAGCAAACAAGACTGATAATACAATTAGAATAAAATAGAATAAAAGAAATATTAACGAAACAAAGGAAGCTTAAAAGATAACAGGACAGACCCAAGCAATACAAGCAAAAAATACCTTTCAAAATAACGAAAAAAAAATTCTACCAACCAAATAGAGAAGAATTCGTAAAGACAAATGAACAACTGGATGCAAAAGGAATGAAACATTTTTGAAGTAAGATATGAGAACAGAAAAAAAAAATCAAACAAAATAGATAGGCCAAATCGATAAATAAGTTGAAAAAGAATCGCAAGGATTTGAAGAAGACCCCGATCCGAACATACACCTTAATTTACTTAGAACAACAACCTAGAAAGTATCGTATAGTTAAACGCCAGGTCATGATGGCTCAAATAGCTTCTGGTTTGTGTGGGGGGAGGGGTAATCCATATCCATTCTCGACAGATTGGCTCAAAAATTAAGTAAATACATTCAAAAGCAAGAATAACCAAATGGATGACGAAAGGGAAAACTATGCCAATCCAGAAAGTCTCCTAAAAAACAACCTCAGCAACTAAAGACCAATAGTATGTTTGCCTATGATGTGAAAATCTTAACTGCACAGATAAGAGAAGAAATCTAAAACTCGCTTGAATGCTGCAAACTATTTTCCGGAAAATCAAAAAGGATTTTCCAAAGTAACAAAGGGAACAAATATATACATATATATACATATATATAGGGAGAGATAAGCATATTCTCAAGTCAAAACAAGGCAAAAAAATCTCGCTATGACAACAAAACCCCCTGCGATATGTTCCCATAAACTTGAATAACTGAATGTCTAAAAATGTACAAAATATCTGATAAAATCATAAACTTAATCACGAAAGTAGAAATGACAGCAGGAGTTATCCACCCAAACAAAGGTGAAAATCCAAAGAGGCATTTTCCAAAGAGACTCACTTTTGCCACTGTTATTTGTTACAGCAATGATGTCACTCAATGATATACTTAAAAAATCCACAGGTAACTCTATATTTACAAAATCACAAGACAAGATTAATTGAATAATGTATATGGATGATATCAGAATATTTCCAAAAAATGAAAGAGAACTGATACAAACGAGAATATGCAGACAGTGTATAGGAACGGAACATGGCATTAGAATCCACCATGATGATAATGAAAAAGAGGGCAAAAGAGGAACAACGGAAGGAATAGAACAACCAAATCAAAAAAGTATCAGAACACTTGCAGATAAAGAGTATTTCAAGTACTTGGAAATATCGGAAGTGGACAACATCCAACAAACAAAAATAAAAAGAAGCGAGAAGTATCTCAGAAAAACAAAAAAAACTTTCTTGAAACCAAATTCTGCAACTGAAATCTCTTCAAAGAAATAAAACCTGCACTGTCTTTCTAGTAAGATACTCGAGAGCCTTCTTGAAATAGATAAGAGAATAATTCAGATGAATGGAGCAAAAGGGAAGGAAATTGATGACAATAAGGAAGGCCTTACACCTGGAAGATGACATAGACAGACTAAGTGTGCTACGAAAAGAAGAAAAAATAGGATTCGCCAATATTGAGGACTGCGTTGATGCAGCGAATCGGGGATTCAGAGGATACAGAAAAAAAGAGCTGAGAAAGATTAATTGCAGTCGCCAGTAACGGCAATGTCCACCTAAAGATAAACAGTAAAACAACAAAATATAGAAAACAAAAATGAGCAGTAAACAACTGTATGGATATTTCAAGCGACAAACAGGCCAGATTGCACATGAGATGACCTGGACATGATTAAGAAAGAGGAACCTCAAGCGTGAAGTAAATCTCTTTTAATAACAGCAGAAAATAATGTCATAATAAGCAATTAGATCAAAGTGAAAACTAATAATACTTGCAGAAACAGTTAATCACATATAAGCAAATGTAGCTAACTAGCACAAAAAGAGTACATCAATAAGCACCACTGAGTGGGGAAAGGTGATCTACTGGGAATTAAGCAAGAGATAAAAACTTGTCCATACTAAGAAATAGTATAAGCACAAACCAGAATCTGTGCTATATAATGAAAACGCATAAAGTTCTCTAGGATTTTGAAATACAAACCGTTCACTCAATCCCAGCCAGAAGGTCAGATCCAGTGTCAATTAATAAGAAAAAAGAACTTGTCAACAGGTGGATTTTAATATACAAACGGATCACTCAATCCCAGCCAGAAGGTCAGATCCAGTGTTAATTAACATGAAAAAAGAACTTGTCAACTGGTGGATTTTAATATACAAACGGATCACTCAATCCCAGCCAGAAGGTCAGATCCAGTGTTAATTAATATGAAAAAAGAACTTGTCAACCGGTGGATTTCGCAATTCCAGCCAACCACTGAGAGAAAATGAAAGAAAGTGAAAAGCTAAAAGAAAATATTTGTCTATTGCCAAAGAGTTGAAAAATCTATGAAAGATGAAAGTGATGGGGGATATCACTAACATTTTCTGTGCTTGTAACAATCGCCAAGAACGGAATTGGAAATCAGAGGAATAATCGAGACCACAGCATTGTTAAAGATCGACTAAAATACTGAGAAGAATACTAATAACCTGAGAAGACTCGCTGTCGCACAAATTCCGGTGAAAGACCACCGCCTGGTACCGGTGTGAAAAACTGGTAAGCAATGATATAATAATTATAATGATTATAAAAATCGGGAAAATCTAATGCTACCAAAGTCTTCAGATAAGGGATGGGGATAAAATTTTAAATGGTGAAATGCGCAATGCTTATAAAATATACAAGAAAAAAAAAGCAACTAAAAGAATACACCTAACCAAACAGGAAAGTATTAAAAATCTTGAAGAAAAAGGCGAATACTGGTATCAAGTTCCCCATATGAAGATTGATGGCGAAATAAATAATCTTTGCAAGTGACCTAAAACTGTGACATTGTATCCAACTAATCTTAGTAAAAAAAAAATTAAGATGCTTCTTATAATGTATTGCTTAATAAGCTAGTTCCGCATATTAATTTGTGAATTAAATTTTATAAAGTACACCGCTACGGTGACCTTGTGTCAAATTAAGCTATACTTAATAGAAATTAAGGCGACTCTTGCAATGCAGTGGTGAACGAGCTGGTATCCCTAATAATATAAGTTCGATCCATCATACGCGTTCTTATTGCAAGGTCTGTCGGTGGTGTTTAGAATACACCGACTGAATCCCTTGTAAAAGGTGTGCAACTCAAAAAAAAGAAATATTCTGGGTGTGACATCCAGTTGGTAAGGCTCCATATCAGGAGTACCCCTTTATTGCCATTACTCTCAGGTCCGCTCAAACCCACAGTGAGGGGGGCCGATATGCAAATAAAACCGTCGAGAGGAAGGCCCCGAAATGGTGCACATTCTCTCCTGGTGACCCCAAAACAAGCATGGAGTTAAAACTGCTCGGTGGAAATAAGAATGGCTAAAGGAGCGTTTTCTATCCGCTCACTTTTTGGTGGGTTTCTGTTACTTGGTTAGTAACTTCCTTCTTCAGTGATAGTATCTGTAATCCATAAATGAAATGTATTTGTTTGAAAATTATTGGATATACGTTAAACCTTATCTCTATCCAAATGAGTAAGTAAAGTCGAGGGTGACCCACGGGCTCTTTTTTCCATAGCTACTACACCAAGGTGTAGGGGAGAATGCTAATCCATTCCGTGGACTACTCCACTTTACCCTTGATCCTTGCCTTGTAATGCTGAAGGTTAAGAAACGCGGCATCAAATACCATTACTGAGTCTTTGGTATCACTCGACCTGAGATTGAACCCCGGTCTCCTGGATCATTGACGAACACTCTACGCATGAGACCATTGGTCTGATAATGTAATTAAATGATTATTACTAATTAGAATCATTAATGTTGAATAGGAATACTTAAAATTATTTAATTGTGTGTAAATTATTTCGATTAACAATATTTTCTTAAATTTATGATTGTTTTTAAGTATTATCATTTGTTTATAATTTACTTGAAACTCTATAATTGCCAACAAATTCTTATTGTTTGATGGGAATACTTGAAACTATATAACTGTCTTCAAAAATATTTATTAGTAAATAAGAATACTTACTTTAAACCATATAATTGTGCATAAATTATTTTTATTTAATAGAAATACTTGAAACCACTTCACTGTGTGAAAACAAATCATTATAGACAAATAAAAAAAGGAAAAAGAGGGCAATAGAACAGTGAAAATATAGTTATTATAACAATCTACCTTTTACTAAGAAATCAAATAACCCTTAAGAAGTTGATATGCTGTAAAACAAATAAACCCGACTATTGTTCCTTCTGCTATGTCATTACAGATTTTCATAGCAATCATTTCTTTTATCAACATTTCTTGGCGCAGTATAATCTTCATAACCCTTATTACCTTTCTATTTATAACAAACTGAGCTGAATTAAGTAAATAATTTCTGATCTGTGTCGAGATTGAGATAGTTGTATGTCAGGATGTCCAATGCTGGTTTTCCAAGTATAAATCGTTTTGCTAATTGAAAGAATGGCAAATATAATCTTCTTGGCACTTATGTTTGCCAACTTAGCTTTATAGCATGATTGAGAAATAAAAGTTAATCATATCGCTCCTTTTCCTATACCCATTTTTACTCATTATTATAAAGCGAAATAAATCGAATATTGACAAAATCTTACAAATTGCAATTGGGCAAAAACTAAAACTAAAATAATTATCTATGAGGAAATTTAATGGGAAATGAAACAACGACACTTGTCTCTTTGGTTTCTATTTCTTTTCTTCATCTTTTGATTTTAATTTTGTGTAAATTTATCCTGCATTCTCGATATTTCAGAATCAGCCTTTCTTTTTCGATGTCTCTTTCTCAAATCTCTTAATAACTTTTTTATAAATACTTTTTCTTTACCTTTTTTTTTTTCTTAATCTTTCAATCATTTCGTTTTAAATCTTTCACGAGTTGTGTATCCTTTTCAGCCATTATTCGTTCGTCATTTACTTTTTGTCTTTCTCTCGCTTTTAAGCCCACCTCATTCTCCTCCTCTTCTCTTCCCTCAGTTTCTCTCATTATAATGAATTGACTTTCCCTTTCTCTTAATTTTCTTTCTTTTCTTTCTTTCGTTTTAATATACCTTTTTTCTTTCCTCTTATTTATCTATTTATACCTGCCTCACTCTGTTATATATATTAGCCAACCGTAGTCAAAGGCGATTTGCAGGCTCCCTTTTCTGTTGCTACTACAACAAGGATTGCTCCACTTACCCTTCATCCGTACCTTATAATGCTGAGTGTTTAGAAAGGAGGCATCACGTACCATATTTTAGTCTTTGGTATGACTCGACCTGGGATTGAATCCCGGTCTACCAGACCATTGCCGAACACTCTAACCATTATGCCAATATATATATATATATATATATATATATATATATATATTCGCGGAGGGTTTTTTGGTTTTCTTTTGGCCACTGACTAAGTACCCCTTGATTTTTTTCAAGGAGTCGGACGAGGTTGGTCTTTTCTTTCTTTTTTACCCAAAAAAACTTTTTTCTTTTTCCTCTGGGCGGTGATTCGAGATATTTTATCTCTTGTTCCTGGCCAGGGGTTTTTTGTTTTTTTCTGGTACCGTGAATACTGGTAGATATTAGATTAGAAAATATAAATATATATATATATATATATATATATATATAGCATCATCATCATCATGTCGTGCCACTAGCACGGATATTCCTCACCCTCTCCCGCCACTTTTCCCTATCGTTCATCGCCTCTGGCAGGTCTTCAGGGCAACATCCCGTATCCTCACATAGCTGCTGTATGTATGTTCGAGCTGGTCGTCCTGCTTTTGCCCGGCCATATGCGGGGGTCCATAGGAGTGCGTCACTTATGAGCTCGTCCTTGCTTCTCCAGCAGTGTCCTGCGTGTCTGGTTCGTCTAACTTGGATAGTTTTCGTGATAGGAGGTAGGTGGCCGTAGAGTTGGTGCCTTGTGAGGTGTTGCCGCCTGGAATTGTTCAATATTGCTCGCAACAATCTTGTGTAATTGCCGTCTAGCTTCTTCTTCAGCCGTTTAGTTACCGTCCAAGTAGTGCATCCATATATATATATATATATATATATATGTGTGTGTGTGTGTGTGTGTGTGTATCATATCTATATGCATATATTTTTCTTTCTTTCTATCTCTCGGATGCCTGCTATTCATATCTATTACCTACGTTTGGATAATTGTATATATCTCATTCGTATCAATGTTATCTATCTATCCATCTATCTATCTATCCATCAATCCATCTATCTATCTATCCATCTATCTATCTATCCGTCTATCTATCTATCTATCTATCTATCTGTCCAACTATCTATCAACTTATCTCTTTATCTAAGTGTAACTCGTGTTACCTTACGCAATATATGTTATATTATATATATTATAATAATAATTATAATAATATATATTATTATATGTTATATATATTACGCTATATGTATATTTCCCAGTTCCCTTATCATTCAATATGTCTTTCTATCTTTATTTCTTTCCATCTAATTTTATTTTATTTCTTCCTTTAAAATTGGTAATCAATGAGTCCCTCACCTGACACTTAGTTAACACTTAGTTTATTATATATATAATTCTCTTCATATCTACGTATCTCGGTCTTTTCAAAATCTCTCTTTTCTCTTTTCAAAATCTCTCTTTTCTCTTTTCTGAATCTCTCTTTTCTCTTTTCTGAATCTCTCTATCTATCAATCGATATACCTTGGTCTCTTCATATCTATCTATCTATCTATCTATCCTCTTTTCTTTTTTGTCTCCAAATAAATTCCTCTTTTTTCACCTGTTTTTCTAATTACTTCCATTTCGACATTATTTTATTTTTTTTTTTTTACAATTATTACATCCCTTCTTTTAATCTTTAATACGTTTTGTTTCCGGCTCTTTCCTCAAAGCTTTTACTTCTTACTCTTGATACACCAAGAGCTTCGTGAACTCACACTTGAAGCTTGTTGAGCTCATGAGAAAACCAGCTCATGAGAAAGCCAGCTAATGAGGTGATATTTAACGTGGGTATTCATGTACACTTCAATAGACGTGGCTGAAAAATGAAAATTAAGTGTAAAATACTGAGATAAAATCTTTACTTTGATAGAGACTGATAAAAAGTGAATAAATATGAAGCAAAAAGATCGAACAAAATGGAACTATATAGAGGAACAGAAACTGCCTAGGTGATCAGACTTGTAGCTCTTGTCTTGGTAGGCCAACCAGTCTAAGAGAAGGAAAATTGAATTCAATCCCTCCACCGGGCATAACCAGTGACGAAACAAAATAGCAAAATTTCAAAAAACAGCAAAATCGCAAAATTAAAAAAAAAAAAAAGCAAGATTTCTTCAGGGTCGGATGCTCCTCTCTTTCAAATAATGTCATCTAGCAAGTACGCGCTGGGATTGACGAACAGTAAAATGAATACTTAAAGCCTTAAAAGAACAAATGTGGCTCAAATTCGATCGGTTAGCTATATATATATATATATATATATATATATATTAAATCGACATTTTGCTATGTAGATAATTTCATCAAAAATGAAATTTATTTGTCTGAATTTCAGAGATGAAGTTTGAAATATTTTTTATCACTCAGAATATTTTGACTCTTTCCTTCATAACATTTCAACCGATATGTCCTTCGACATCCTTCAAGTGTTTTGATGTATATGGACCCCTTTTGACATGCTGCATAAATTATGTGGGTGCCATAACAGGAAATAGACCTTATTCCAAAAGTAAAAAATGACGCAAGTGTTTCCTCAGCGCGAGTTCTGCAGAATTTGCAAGGGTGGCGTGCTAGAAGGACGTGTGTCCACGTACAACGCATAGTTGGCAGACTGGAGGTGTGACCACGAGAATTTACGTTGGCGTCTGGAATATTATATAACCACGGAGATATTGACCTGAGGTTGAAGAAGACTGGCAAAAGCTATTAGACGTTATGTCACTCTGGGCTCTAGCCTTGCACCAGACTGCCCAGGGTTTGGAGGTTTGGTTGAGATAATGCCAGACTCACGAACGTAGAGAAGTGAGGAGAAACTAATATGATTCGATGCCTTAAAATGGCCTAGTACTAGTCTCGCGAAAGCAGAACGACGAGAAAGTAGTACAATGTAGATTCTTATCTCACCGCTGTGAGTGCAGCTCAGCCATCTTCGACCCTTTCTCTTTCGACCTATACGTACATTTCATGTAATAAAAGAAAACGAAAAGAAAGAGATATTTTTGCTTGTCACCTTTTATGAATCTTAGGATGGTTTTACCCCTCTGCAGAGATGCAGTCGGCGTATTCTGCGGTGTACCCGTTAATGATATAACTTGTAAGATCCAAAACTTAATCGAATCAGAGTATCCAAAATAATTATAATGATTTTCTTAATAGAAATAAAATAAAAAGTAGCCCTGTTCCTCTCCTAGTCATGTATAGGTATTGCCTTTGCGAAATAAAATTTCATTTCTGGGGAAACTATCTAATCAGCGAAATATGTCAATTTAATTTTCTATATTGTCTTTCTTTTTATTTTATATATATATATATATATATATATATATATATATATATATATATTACTTTAATATAATATTATATGTTAGTTTTACCCAGTTGACTGGGGCTGTAGAATACACCGACTGCTTCTCTGCAGAGGGGTAAAAAAGTAAAGTTAGCGACCATAGTCGAGGGTGACCCGAAGGCTCCCTTTTCGATAGCTACTACACCAAGGTGTAGGGGAGGGCGCTACTCCATTCCCAGGATTGCTCCACTTTACCCTTGATACGTACCTTGTAATGCTGAGTGTTAAGCAAGGTGGTATCAAGTTCCATTTTTAAAGTCTTTGGTATGACTCGACCTGGGATTGAACCCAGGTCTCCCGGGCCATTGGCGAACACTCTAACCGCTGGGCCATTGGATATGATATTAAAAAATATGATGGTGAGGTTTCAGTAATTCTGGAGCTTTGGTGGATGCGGAGTAACCCTTCATTGGCATCGCTACCAGGCCCACTCTGGTCCCGGTGCCCTATACATAGATCTATCATTAAACAAGGATTATATTATTAGTAAAAAGAAACAAAAGAAAATCATTATCCAACACGCAAATTTAATCTCTCTGTCCCTTGATCCCTAGTAGAGAATTAAGTGATTTCCGGTTTTTTTTAATGTTTTTGATATCATATATATCATGGGGCCGAAAGTAGTTAGGAAAAATACGGCGCCTTCCTAAATTCATTCCATCCAGAAATCAAATGATTCATACGAAAACTTGAACGGATCAACGACGAAATCGGCAGAAACGAAATGCTTTTTTGTTTCGTCAAACATGTATAAAAATGCTATATATATATATATATATATATATATGTATATATATGTGTGCGTGCGTGTGTTTGTGTGTGTGTGTGGGTGGATGTGTGTGTGTGGGTGGATGTGTGTATATGGAAAGGGTTTTTGTACAACCAACAAGAGAAAAGTAAATATTTTATAATAAAAAGTTCCACAGAATAGTTTTAATTTGGCTTCTTTTTTTTTCTTCTTTTTTCTTTTGAAGATTTTTATGTTACACATGTTTTCGATTTCAATAATCTTCTTCGGCCTTAAATGAATTTTCAAGAGTTTTTTTTAAAAGAAAACAGTTTCTTAGGAAGATTTTCTCCGGAGAGAAATTTATATGTGCGTGTGCGTGTGTGTGTGTGTGTGTGAATAAATTGGACAGATACTTCATGTCTGCCCATTTTATTTTTGTTCCGTTCAAGTCAACGTATGGGTTGTTTGTCTTCCCCGAGTACTTTCGGTCCCAGCAGGAGCCATTTTTTAAAGATAAAATGCTGCAGATAGATAGATAGATAGATCAGGTGAAAACGTGAATGTAGATTGAAGTGATGGGGGAAAATGTCTATTTTAATTGTTGTACATTATCTTGGATATGTAACAAGCCAATCGAAGGAATGTGCCAAAAATCTTTACGACAGGAAACTAGCGAATTATCGATTGCAAACGTGGGATCTTGAATTTTGGCATGATTCTTTCACTGTCAACAATCGTAAGTTTGTATAGACGTCAATAATTTATACAGCACTAATCCACATCTTCTTCATGGTGTATTCACACCAAGAGTATCTATAATACTCTGAGAGAAAGGCATGAATCTCCTTATCCCTGAGCAATGGGTTAATCACTACTGTTCTTTTAAAAGTTTGGCTTTGACACTGAATAACCCACGAAGGTTGATATACCATTAAACAAAGAAATCAACAGTAATTCTTCTTATTTCACCAGCAGAGTTGTCAAAAAGGTTGTCATTTCATCCTGGGATCTTCGCTTCTTCCAGTTTCTTTCTCACTGGTAAAGATGGCGAAGATCAAGCGACAGCAAGTCTTCTTAATAGTCTAGATGTATTCACTACGGCTTTTGCCTGGATAGTGTCGATTCCTCCTCGGATTTCCTTTTCTTTCACTTTCTTTCATATTAGCAGTAAATGAGGGCTTTCACTGAAAATCAAGTGACAATAAATCCTCTCAAGATCTCCCCCCCCCCAGAACTTAAGTATTATAGATGTTTTCAGTTTAAAAAGTCTCGATTTTTTCTTAGATGACTAATTTCTCCAACTTTTTGGCTTGTCTTTGCAGAATAATTTCTAAGAATTAAATCTAAAACTTTATTTTAATTTACAGTTAGATAAATGTATTTTGTTTATATTCAACAACTTTTTGCTGTCAAAGTTTAATTTTTTTGTTCTTCAGTTTCTCTAAGAATTGTTCATGATTTTTTTCTTCAGGTTTTTTTCTTCCAAACAATTGAAAAATATGTTCCTGATTAATTTCATTAAACAAATTTACAGAATTCTGGAGATCAAGTTCTACACGAGTCACATGTTTTCGAGTTGTACAAGGCATTTTTGGCTGAGGGGTCATTGAAGAGGGATATCCTACAGTTCAACAGGTCATTTCGAAAAATAAGGAAAATACGGCAAAGTTGATGATTCGCATCATACGTGGTGAATTCAATAAGTTTCCAGACTTTTTTGTACGGGCTTTTAAAATTGTCGTAGACTCTTGAAAATTCATTATGTTATTGCTATACATCTTATGAGATGACAGGCCAATTTTTATGATTTCAGGTTTAAATGTACAGCTACAGCAGCAATTGGAATATACCCTACTAAAGCCTTATTGTCACAGCTGCTGAATTTCAAAAATGCAATCTGGACGTAAGAACACTTTAGAAGAACGATATGCGATAAAATTCTGTTTTAAACTTGGAAAAAAAGGCCACAGAAACGTATGGAATGCTTCACACTGCTTTTGGAGAATCTTGCATGAATCGAGCATCAGTTTTTGAATGGCGTAAGAGATACAAGGAAGCCACGGAGTCTGTGAGGGATGATGAGAGGTGTGGGAGGAGTAAGAAAGTCAATACACCAGAGTTGATTAGCTAAATGGTTAGGGTTAGGGTTACTATGTTGAGGTTATAAGGGAGTTCAGGAAGAGATTCCTTGGGAAGAAGCCAGCACTCTTCAAATCGGGTCAGTGACATTTCCACCAGGACAATGCACCAGTCCACAACTCCATCCTTGTCACAGACTATTTGACCAAGATGGACATCAAGACAGTTCCTCACCTTCTCTATAGTACAGACCTTGCTCCCTGTGACTTTTGGTTATTCCCTAAACTCAGAGGCTGTCGTTATGAGACAATTGACAAGATGAAAGAGGCTGTGACGAAGGTCATTGACACGCTCACACAAGAGGACTTCCATGGGACGTTCCAGAAGTTGTTGGAACGGTCCAACAAGTGCATTGCAGCTGGAGGAGATTACTTCGAAGGGGACTAGAGTTGCATATGTGTACTATCAATAAAAGTGCCCATACAAAAAAAGTCTGGAAACTTATTTAATGATCCTCGTATCTGATCGAAATTTAACAATGACAATAATTGGTGATGATTTAACATTGATCTGTCGATTCATAATCAAGTTTGTGCCAACTGGAATTTGTTTAAAATCGGCTCATTACTTTCTAGACGCACTCTCTGTGAACGAGATTTCAACTTAAAACAAAAGAGTCTTGTGGTACCATAGCTATCTAAGTCTCTAAATCTGAATTCTTGTGACAATTTCCAGCTCTCAAAAATTCAAAACAAGCTTTGTGGATACTATTTGAGATCATGGAAGAGGGTGAATGAAATTAATTAAAATCAGTGTCAGATGAAAACTTCCACCCTTGTTCCAAGTGTAGGAACAACGTTTTCATCGATGTGTCGATTCCCAAATGAAACTTTCTGAAAGACTTTAAGTTAATTGGTCATCTACTTGATCACTGTAACAATTCTTTTACTTTTCATTGGTACTCGGCCGTTCTTTTCCAAAAGTTTATACCTAAAGTCGATGGAAAAGACCAATTGTGTTCTGGATATGGCATTAAACTGGCTATCATTAAACTCCTTACCGAATCTTACAAAATATTGCTACTTGCAAGAAAAAAAATAATGTAACGATTAGATTTTTATCACTTAGAATATTCGGACGATTTTCTTAATCTTCATTGTTAAAATCAGAACGTTTCGGCCGATGTATCCTTCGGCCTTCTTCAGGTGTTTCATGTCGAACTCGGGAGCCGACACAGAACTTCGAACTGAACGATTTATTTAATCCACGAGGGTTAATTATTCTTATTCCGTTAACCGTGACTGGGTACAAGTATTAGGCAATAGTACCTTGTTATTTTTACCTGAGTTGGAATTGAAAAAAAAATGCGATATGAGCTAAGGGAAAAATAGTACATGATAGTCGGGAGAAGTAACTCAGAAGTTGACAGAGACATTAGGCTTATTTGTCCGAAAAATTCACACTGAATTATCCCGTAGAAAACATTGCGTAGTAAATAAGGCGTTTCGTTAAAAAGTGCTTAAGAATGAAATATAAAAGTTGCAGGTTCTTATCGGCCGAAACGTTGTAAGTATAATAATGAATATGGAAACAATATTCCGAATATTCAATGGGATAAAAATTAACAAGCTTTATCTCAGATATTTAGACAAATAGTGAAGTAAAGTTGGCGACTGTACTTGAGGGTAATCCGAAGGCTCCCTTTTCAATAGCTACTACACCGAGATGGAGGGAAGGGCGCTGCTTCTTTCCCTGAATTGCTCCACTTTACCCTTGATCCTTACCTTATATTGCTGAGTGTTAAGCAAGGCGGCATCAAGTATCTTTTTTTAAGTCTTTGGTATGACTTGACCTGGAATGGAACCCCAGTCTCCCGGACCATTGGGGAACACTCATTAGGCCACAAATAGTGACGATTAAATAATAATTTGCTAAAATCCAAACCAACTGGCATGTGCATAAGTCGGATGAGGTGGCCAAAGATTATGAACCAATCAAAATTCGGCTTGAACTTAAGCGAAACTTTCAAAATAATTGATGGAATTTCTAATAAGAGTAAACATTTTTTTTTTTCAATGTTCCTCCTCGAATCCTCAAACCGTAAATTTACTGTCTAGACAGATTTCAAAAGCAAGTCAACTAACCAATTGAATTTTTTTAGCTAAAAGTGTAATATATTCTTGGAAAGAATTACCTAATCAAATCAAAAACAGCAGCAACCTAGAAAAAAAAAAGATTGAATTAGATGAATTCAGAAATGATGGACAGAAAAAGAAATTAAGAGGGCATTTTTCGGAACCATCGGAAATATTTAACAGAATTTGATTTATGTATAGATATTGCATTAACATTGTGTTTTAGCCCAATCGGCTGGGGCTGCAGAATACACAGACTGTTTCTCTGCAGAGGGGTAAGACTTCCCTAAGGAGTATCCTGGATATGTCACTAAACAATCTGATGGTGAGGCTCCAGTAATGCAGGAGTTTGAAGGGATGCAGAATACTCCTTTATTGTCATCGCCCCAAGGTCCACTCTGGCCCGAAGTGGTAGCACCTGATAGGGTCCTATTTATGGGTTAAATAAAACTAAACAATATACTTATGCTAAGCTGAATTGCTTGAAATGGAACTGTTTTTCATTTAACTGTGGATAAACAAAAAACTGTACTTATGCTAAACTGAATGCTTGAAATATAACTGTTCTTGTCATTTAAACAGTGTACTTATGTTAAACTAACAAATAATAATGATAATAATAACTATAGAATATGACTGTGACGGTGATACCATTTGTAACTGGTGCACTTAAAACAATCCTGAAGGGACAGGTAAAGGAACTGGAAGACTTGGAAATAAGTGAAAAAGTGGCGACCATCCAAACTACAGCATTATTAAGATTGGTCAGGGTACTGAGAAGTGTCCTGGAGACTTGCTGTCACTCAAACTCCAGTGAAAGACCATCAGTGGTGTGAAAAACTCTCAAAGGAGGAACAATGATAATAATATTCTTAAAATGGACAAGGAAGGAACTTGGACAAATAGACCAAAAGACAAAAATTTTGTGACTATGCACAACGCTTTACGTCTTAGATATAGCATAGACTGTATGTGTCAAGAAAAGAAGAAGAAAATGACTCGCTAGTATTGAGGACTGCGTAAATGCATCAAAACTCTGTATTGCCCAATCGGCTGGGGCTGTAGAATACACCGACAGCACCTCTGCAGAGGGGTAAGACACCCCAAATGAGTGTCCTGGATACAAAACAATCTGATGGTGACGCTCCAGTATTGCTGGAGCTTTGCGGAATGCGGAGTACCCCTTTATTGCAATTGCTCCTAGGTCCACTCTGTCCCGGAATGGTAGTACCTGATAGGGCTCAATCTATGGGTTAAATAGAACTAACGGCATACTTATGCTAAACTGAATTGTTTGAATTAGAACTGTTTAACTAAACTGAATAGCTTGAAATAGAAATGTTTTAACAATTAAACTGTGTACTTACATTTAAACTGCGTGCTTATGCGCAACTGAATTATTTGAAATGGAACTGTTTTTGACATTGAAACTGTACTTACACTTCACTAAATTGATTAATATAGAACTTATGTGCTTATTCTAAACTGAATTAGCTGAATTAGAACTGTTTGAATAAATTGAATAAATTAAAAAAGAAATTTTTTTGATGATCAAACAGTGTACTCATGCTAAACTGAATTTTTTTGAAATAGAACTGATTTTTATGGATTTGGCGAAAATAACCTACAAAGGTTGATACGCCATCAAAACCCAATCAACCGACCAACAATCAAGACTCGAGGTCTATTTTTAAAAAGACCAGCCAATGCCAGCATTAGTATAATAAGTACTGGCAGAAAAACAATGAAAACTAGAAAACAGAAATAGGAAGAAAAATAATGAATACTTTAAGCTACAAACAGGCAAAATTTCACTCGAAAAGACATGGAATTGGCTACGAAAGAGAAACGTCCAAAATCTGAATCTCTTCTAATAGCAACATAAAACAACGCCATAAGGACCAGTTACGTTAAAGGAATGATACTTAACAGAATAGCAAGTGTAGATTATGCGGGAAAAGATATGAAACCGTTCTCCACGCTGTAAGCTAATACAGTAAACAAGCATAGAGAAAATACAAGACCAGGTGTGACTGGGTGGGAAAGGTGATCCACTGGGAATTTTGCAAGAGATTGAATGTTAACCATACAATCAAATGGTATATGCACAAACTAGAATCTGTCCTTGAAAGTGAGACGTTTAAAATTCTCTCGGATTTTGAGATACAAATGGTTCACTTCATCCCGGTTAGAAGACCAAACTGAGGGGCAGTTAACAAAAAAAAAAAGACAACTTGCTCTTCAGCTGAGTTTGTCGTTCTGACAGACAACGGAGTCAAAAAAAATTTTGAATACTTAGAACTTGCCAGAGAACAAAAAAGGTATAGGACACGAAGGTGACGGTGATAGCAATTGTGGTAAGTGCACGTTTTAAAAAGCTGGGAAATAGGACTGAAAGATTTTTATCATTAAGGGTTTTCGGACTATTGTCTTCATCTTTATTGTTATTTCCACAATGTCTCGGCCGATATGTTCTTCGGCCTTCTTCAGGTGTTTGTCGAACCCGGGAACCGTCACGGAACTTCGAACTACGTCTTTTATTGAATCCACGGGGGTGCCTGTTCTGATTCCGTCAGCCATAACCGGGTACAAGTGTTAAGTATTCCTGTATTGTTACTCGCCTGCAGTCAGGATTGAACCTCCAACGTCCAGATCATGGTCTCCTTAGAAGCTTAGGAAACAAACACCTATAACCGTTACGCTATGTGTCCTGCTGGACTGGAAGAATTGGAAATCAAATTTGGTTTGTTTTGGTTTGATGGCATATCAGCCATTGTAGGTTATTTAATGCCAAATCCATTTTTATACACATAAAATATTCTATTTCAAACAACTCAGTTTAACATAAGTACAAAATTTAGTTCTATTTGAGCCATAGATAGGTTATTAATGCCAAATCCATTTTTATACATATGAACAGTTCTATTTCAAACAATTCCGTCTAGCATAAGTACAGTTTTCGTTTATACGCAGCTAAATGTAAAAATAGTTCTATTTCAAACGATTCATTTTAGTATCAGTACATACTTTAGCATAAGTACACCCTATCAGATGCTACCACTCCGGGCCATAGTGGACCTGGGAGCGATTGCAATAAAGGGGTACACAGCATTCCCCAAAGCCCCACCATCAGATTGTCGTGTGTCATATGCAGGACACTCGTTGGGGCAGTCTTACCCCTGTGCAAAGATGCAGTCTGTGTATTCTACAGCCCCAGCCGACTGGGCAAAATGTATTTTAGAAATGACTTAATAAAAATGAAATTTGACATCTAGAAATGGTGATATTTTAAAAATGCTTATATTTATAGACATGGAAATTAGAGGAAGAATCGGGACCATTCAGTCAACAGTATTATTGAGATCGGCAAGAATACAAAGAATCCTTGTGACCTAAGGAGACTTGCTGTGTCTCAGACTCCAGTAAAAGACTTCCAGCAAAGGCTGGTGTGAAGATCTCGCAAGTAGTATACAAATAATTATAAGTATAATAAGAAACTTTTAAGAGAAGAACTGAATCTATTGTAAAAGCAGCAGAAAACAACCCCAAAAGAACCATGTTTAAGCGGAAATAGATAAGACGCGACAAAATAGAAAGTGTAATTTATGTGATGATAGAACTAAAACAATTAATCATATTATAAGCGAAAGCAGCAAACTAGCACAATAACAGTACAAGACTCGACACGACTGAGTGGGGAAGGTGATCCATTGGGAATTGTACAAGAAATTGAAATCTGAACCTACTGCCAGATGGTATATGCACAGACCACAATCCCACCCGGAGAATGAAACGCAAAAAAAATTCTCAGGGATTTTGAGATGAATTCTGTCCAGAATATATTATATCAAAAATAAATATCGCTGCATATACACGTACACAATGTATATGTACGTGTATATGAATCTGCATTTTATTTTTGCAACGAGCTTGTAATAAGAGAGGAAGTGAGAAGAATCGACAAATAAAGATGGAAAGATTAATAACACACACACACACACACACATATATATATATATATATATATATATGCTCCCGTATTGTAATGTTTATCGTCTTAAGAAAAGGACATAGTGACCTGAGTTCAAATCCTGGACATGGCTATTTGCATTTTACATCGTATTAATACCCACCTCCCGACTATTGGTAAATAGTAGGTCAGACTAACCTCTTTAACCTTGGTATGGTAAATTTAAACCTGTTGGACTTGACTTTAAATTGACTTTATTTGTGCCGAATTGTATATATATATAATTGTGCAGAATTTTATATATATATATATATATATATATATATATATATATATATATATATATATATATATATATATATATATATATATATATATATATATATATGATTGACTCTCTCGTCGATCTCAATGTATAAGAGCACAACCGTTCAATAAATGATTGGAACTGTTCAACAATCCACCAAGGTAATTTATATTAGTGAAGCTCCATGTTGATCCATCAAAACTTTTTGGATCAGATGATAAAAGAAGAATGATGCATTAATGTAACACAGATTCTTCCGAACAACTTAACAAATTTTGAATCCAGATTTTTTCCTATTAAAACACAAGGAATCATATTTTATTCCCAAGGGCATTAATGCGAAGCGAAATGTAAACAGCCTTGTCCAAGATTTGAACTTAGTTCATGTGCATTTCCCTACGACGATTCCTCAACTACTACTACTACTACTACTACTACTACGAACTCTTATTGGATTTTAATATACAAACGGATCACCTAATCTCGGCCAGACGACCAGACCTTATACTAATCAGCAAAAAAATAGAGCTTGCAAAATTGTGGACTCTGCCGTCCAGGCTGACCACAGAGTTAAATTGAAAGAAAGTGACGAGAGGGCTAAGTACCTTGACCTTGTTAGTGGATGGAAAAAAATGTAGAACATGAAAGTGACGTTTATACCAATAGTAATTTATGCTCTTGGTACGGTCACCGAAGGATTATTAAAGGGACAAGAGGATTTCGAAATGAGAGGATGAGAGGAGACCATCCAAACTACTACATTATTGAGACCGGACAAAATACTGAGAAGAGTCCTGGAGACTTGAAGAGACTTGCTGTAATCCAAACTCCAATGAAAGACCATCAGCTAATGCTGATGTAAAAAAGTAAAGAAGTAAATAATGATAACAAGATGGGCCAGAATACTGAAAAGAGTCCTGAAGACCTAAGGAGACTTGCTGTCACTCCAGTAAAAGACCATCAGCAACAATTACTACAACTACTACTAATAATAACAATGATGATAAAATTTGAACCTTGTCAGTGAACGAAAAAAATGTAGAACGTAAGGTTGACGATGACATAAGTTGTAGTAAGTCGAAAGACTTGAAACGGGGATTGAAACCTAGACGAAAAATTGGGACCATCCAGAATAGGGTATTGATGAAATCGGACAGAATACTGGAGACCTGTAGAGACTTGCTGTCAGTTAGACTCCAGTGAAAGCCTAACCAGCTAACACCAGAACAAAGCAGAAACTGCAAGATGTAAAATTATAATAAATTGTGAAAGGAAAAAAAATTAAGAAGTGCTGCTTAAAACATGAAATATTAAAATGTGAACTCTCGTTATTCCTTCTCTTCTGTTTCTCTGAATGTGAGCACAATATATATATATATATATTATTCTCTATTACTTTTTCAATGGCCCTCATACATATATATATATATATATACATATATGAGGGCCATTGAAAAAGTAATAGAGAATAAAAAAATTTAAAAATAAATTAATTAAAGAAAAAGTTTTGGGTACAGCAATCAATAAAGAAGCTCCTGCTGACAGTTTTCTGGAACATGAAAGAACATATCATCATTGATTTACTTAAAGAAGGTGCAACTGTAAACAGTTCTTTCTCTTACTAATTCCTTAGGCGATATTTCACCTTATTTATTGAATGATCCTAGTATATATATATATATATAGTGAATCTGTTGAGCACTCTATCAGTGTGTATGTGCATATTTTTAATATATATATATATATATATATATATATATATATAAAACGTGTGTGCATGATAGATAGATACAGAAAGAGAGAGCGGGAGGGAGGTTTGTTTTCAAAAGCTCCTAAGGAGAGAGAGAGAGAGAGAGTGAGAGAGAGAGAGAGAGAGAGTATCGCTTTATTATATACTCTATTTTACACTTTACCACTCTGGCAAGCGCCTAACTTGTTTTGACATTATTGTCTTTTCATTATAATTGAATGAGACTTGCTTGAGGAAGATGTTCGGGGCTATGGGTTGAAACGTTATGACATGTAGTGAAAAACAAAACAAAACAAAACAAAACAAAAAACAAAAAGCAGGAAAAAAAATCCTCCCGCAGCAAAACAAATAAAAAAAGAACAGCCAAGAAACGAAAAAAAAAAATAGATATAATTTAATTGAGTGCAGACGAGTTAATTTGATGGTAAGTCTCGTGATGAATTAGCAACTAAAAATATTGAAAAAAATTAGAGAAACGAAGAGTTAGGCGGGAGAGAGAGAGAGAGAGAGAGAGAGAGAGAGAGGGGGCGAGAGAGGGCGGAGGAAGAGAGAGAGCGAGAGAGGGCGGAGGAAGAGAGAGAGAGAGAGAATATATAAATCAGCATTTTCGTATTAACCATCATTGTTTATTTATATCAAATGTTGTAATCTGTTAAACTTTGCTTAGTTTGGCACAGGGCCAAATAAATATAGCACCCTATGAAAATCGAATACACTAACAATGATCTTTTAGACTAGCTTGTTAACTATTAAATGACATGAGGTGCTCGATTAAGAGCTATGTTGGCTTAACCCGTAGAGCCGGACTATATCTAAGACATGCATGTGCTCCTTTTCAAGGCCGTTAAAATATCGTATATATGCAGCGATATTTATTCTTCGTATAATATATTCTGGACAGAATTCATCTCAGATGTTAAAAGCAAAAGATTCTCGGTATACTAATAGGACATACTCTTGAAAATGTCCTATGTACGTGGAAAGCTACCAGATTTTAAACTATTCTTATGCAAAATTGAATCAAGTATAATATATTTTGTTTGGTTTTATGGCATATCAACCATTGTAGGTTATTTAATGTCAAATCCATTTTTATACTTATAAACAATTCTATTTCAAACAATTCAGTTTAACATAAGTACATAGTTTAAATGACAAAACAGTTCTATTTCAAACAATTCAGTTTAGTATAAGCATACTGTTTAGTTCTATTTAACCCATAGATAGGACGCTATCAGGTGCAACCACTCCGGGTCAGAGTGGACCTGGGAGCTATGGCAATAAAGGCGCACTCCAGCATTACTATAGCCTCACCATCAGATTCTTTAGTGGCATATCAAGGACACTCATTGGGGAAGTCTTACCCTTCTGCAAAGATGCAGTCGGCGGGTTCTGTAAGCTCATGCCGACTGGGCCACCAAATACTATAAGTCGACAAAAAAAGAAAAAACAATAAAACAAACGTCAAAAAGAACCATGTCAATCATTCTTAAAATCTTTCGCAGAATACACCTGCGGTTTTTATCATTAAGGGTTTGATAGGGCTGAACATTGGAGGATTAGACACCTTAAGGAATCAGCTCATATGATGGGCTACAATGACCTGCTGAGTAGACCAAGTATAGAGTTGAATATAATATGGGAACCGATGATTAAAAAGGCTAGATGAAAAAAAAATCTGAAAATGAGCACAGGTAAAAAATCATACATAATAGTAGTAATCCTATTCAAGTAAGAGCATTAAGTTTATAAATCCCAAAAATTCACTCTGAATTGTCCAGCAGCACGCATAGCGTAACGGTTATAGGCGTTGGTTCCCTAAGGAGACAATCATCTGAAGGTTGCAGATTCAATCCTGACTGCAGGCGAGTAACAATACAGGAATACTTAACACTTGAACCCCGTTATGGCTAACGGAATCAGCACAGGCGACCCCCGTGGATTCAATAAGGGACGTAGTTCGAAGTTCCGTGAAGGTTCCCGAGTTCGACAACCACCTGAAGAAGGCCGGAGGAAGTATCGGCCGAAACGTTGTGGAAATAACAATAAAGATGAAGACAATAGTCTGAAAACCCTTAATCATGAAAATCATCCAGCTTCGTCTCAGAAATTTAGACAACTTGGATGCGGTTGTTTGCATCATCAGTGGTGCCTTTAGTTCATCAAGATTTCGGGGTCTTTTTAGCACCATACACCCTCGTTAAATTGGCCATGTTTCAGCCTGCATCCAACATCGGTGGCGATCAGCACTTCCTGTGTCACTTCCAGCTATTGTGAAATGGCTTTGGGTTTGGTCATATCTAATATATATATGCTCATGTGTGATACCTGATCAAACATATTGCCACGGGACCAATACCTCAAGCTATAAATATGGTGGACTGACCACATTTTCCCTATTTCCGTCTGACGATTGTGTGATTCCCAGAAATATCCAAATTACGGAATATATCATTTGAATACTTTAGCTTTTGCCCCTACTCTGCGATTGTAGCAACGAGCATTTTTATGCACTTCTCTTATCTGTGTTTCTTATATATATATATATATATATATATATAAGATAATGTGTAGCTAATCAATTATCGTCGCTGAGTAAAAATATATCTAAGCATATTTCAAGGTTATTTTTTCATATATCTAGTTTAATGTTATGCATTTTCACAGTTGTTTTTCTGTAAGATAGAAAGGTAGATATGTCGACAGAAAAGGGCTGCGTACATATGCATATTGTTTAACATCGGGTCGCCCTTTGTTCGTTCTCTTAATCTCTGTTTTCGAAAGAGCCATGTTGTTTGCTCCCCACCCCGAATCCTCACTCACGCTCCTCATCTCCGCTCTTTGCTCTACTCCAGTCCACTTGACTGAATTAGTTAATCAAATTGAAGACTTGCTTCCTCCTGATATAGGAATATTTTGCCCCAAGAAATGTTCACAAACATATATTAAGTGGGCATACGTACATATGTATACACACAAACACACACGTATGAACAGTGATATATGTTCGTTAAAGCACACACACACACATATATTTATATATATGTGCATTTTTCTTCATCCAGTTAATTTACTGATCATTATTACGTTGTGAGAGTCTCAAAGGTTGTCACTTGACCCTACACGTGGAGTGTCTTCCTTATCCGATGGACAAAAGAATTGAACACCACTACCACCACCACCACCACCAAATCAGTCGACTCAATGCTTTGCTGTCTCGGTACCAACTGTACCTCGGTACCTTATAAGCCTCACGTGACTACCTTTAATCACTGACTTTATACGTCTCCCACAGCACACGCTGCATCTATTGATCTTTTGACCTCTCCCTGTCGGTCACGTCAACCGAAGCCGAACACCGACGTCGTTGACGGGGCACTGCATAACATCCTTTCTGGTATGTGGACCCTTACATGCTACATATTTGGACGAGGTGGGATCCAAAAGTATCGACATTTGATTTTTTTTATTTCAAAATGTTAATGAGGTAAGATACATAACAAAGCATCTACACATATGTGCACATGTATTCATATATACACACAGATATATATATACACACACATATATATATATATACATGCACATATATACATATATATATACATGCACATATATACATATATATATATATATATATATATATATATATATATGTACATACATATGACAAAAACGATATACATGTACCAATATTTGTTTTTCAATGTGGATATAGAGCGAAAGCGACTCAGATACACCTACATGCACACACACACACACACACACACATATATATATATATATATGTATATATATACGAGGTACATACGATAAGTTTCCAGACTTTTTTCGTATGGGCATTTAAAATTGTCGTAGACTCTTGAAAATTCACTATGTTATTGCTATACATCAATTTTCATGATCTCCGGATCAAATGAACAGCTACAGCAGCAATTGGAATACACCCTACTAAAGCCTGATTGTCACAGCTGCTGAATTTCAAAAATGCAATCTGTATTTTAGAAGAACGATATGCAATAAAATTCTGTTTTAAACTTGGAAAAAAAAGCCACAGAATCGTATGGAATGCTTCAGACTGCTTTGGGCGCATCTTGCATGAATCGAGCATCAGTTTTTGAATGGCATAAGAGGGCGTTTGTGAGGGATAATGAGAGGTGTGAGAGGAGTAAGGAAGTCAATACACGGGAGTTGATTGGCTAAAGGGTTAGGGTTACGATTACTATGTTGAGGTTTTAAGGAAGTTCAGGAAGAGATTCCTAGGGAAGAGGCCAGCACTCTTCAAATCGGTTCAGTGGCATTTCCACAAGGACAATGCTCCATCCTTGTCACAGACTATTTGACTAAGATGGGCATCAAGACAGTTCGTCACCCTCTCTATAGTCCAGACCTTGCTCCCTGTGACTTTTGGTTATCCCCTAAGCTCAGAGACAATTGAGGAGATGAAAGAGGCTGTGATGAAAAATCATTGACACGCTCACACAAGTGGACTTCCATGGGGCCTTCCAGAAATTGTTGGAACGGTACAAGTGCATTGCAGCCGGAAAAGATTACTTCGAAAGGGACTTGAGTTTCATGTGTGTATAATCAATAAAAGTGCCCATATGAAAAAAAGTCTGGAAACTTATCGTATGCCCCACGTATATACAGTTGCGGCCATAAGTTAAAGAACAGAACAACAACAAATATTTAAATGATTTTTACTTGAAAAAATTCGCATATACGTTTATGAAATTTTCACAAAATATACTTGGAACATATATGCATTTATTACATATAAAATTTTCTTCATTTTCTTTTACAGTAAATTAATTGTCGACTGAAAAAACAAAATTGTACATTTTGCCCTGGTCAAAAGTTAAGGAACGCATCATAAATCCTTGTTAGATCAATATATAAACTAAAGAAAAATTCAATATTCAGGGAATTTTTCTTTGCATTGGATTACCTCATTGCATTTTCGACCACATGAGCCACTTAACTTCTTCCAAAAGGTGGTAGTGATACTTTCCCATTATTCTTTCAGAAAACCCCATAAATCACCATTATTTTGAGGATTTCTCTTCTAAGCTTTCTCTCCTATGATTTTCCATACATTCTCTATAAGATTCATATCTTTGTGGTGGAAACTTCATCGGAGCTATTCCTTCATCTTCAAAAAAACTTAATCTTTGTGGCAAGGCGCGTTATTTCGCATAAATGTTGAAGTTTCAACTGTCCCTTTGCGTAAATGAGGAAGAGCAATGTTGGCGAAGAAATTCTTTATAAACACTGGCATTAATATTACCGTGAAAACGAACAATGGGTCCTACTCACGCTGAAGTAATAACCCCCACACCATTACACACACCCTCCAAATTTCAGTTTTCTTAAAGCATTGAGGAGATTAGTGCTCCCCATTTTTACGTCTTACAAACCTCTTACCATTAGATCCAAACAAGTTGAATTTAGATTCATCGCTTAAGTGAATCGTTTTCCATTGTTCCTCTGTCCACACGATATGCTCTGTGGCGAAGTCAAGACGAACATTTTGATTTTCCTTAGTAATCAAAGGTTTGGGATATGGGTCCAAACCACTCCATTTTTCTTTATTTAACCAACGAGAAATAGTTTTTTTAGAGATTGGCTTTCCTGTTGGCTCACAAAATGCACGAGATTAGACATTGCTGTATAGAAACGGTATTTTAAAGACATTTTAACAATCATCCGATCTTTCCGTTTGGTAGTCCATAGGAAATCTGTCAGTTCTCGGTTTTGGTTCAAGTCTCTTGTCAGCCTTAAATCCACTGATTACACAATAAACAACACTTTTTGACCTTCGTACAATGCCAGCAATTTCAGAATACGATTTGCCTTCATCATGATTTGCTAAAATAAGCTTTTTTCTTCTCGAGCTAAAAAGTTGTTTAAAAATTACCTAAATTACTATAACTCAATAGCGTTCCTTAACTTTTGACCATGACAAAATGTATATTTTTATTTTTCTAGTTCACAATTAATTTACTGTAAAAAAAATTTAGAAAAATATATTCGATTATAATTAATAGATAACATACTGAAATATAATTTACATGGAAGATTCCTACTGACGAAATGTATGGAAAGCACGAATATAATAAATATTTGAATTTTCATATATTTATTATATTTTTTCAACAAAGATTAACATTACTACGAACGTCATTGAATATTTAATTGAATCTCAACGAATAATAATCTACACGCACAAGCCACTAATCCCTAGAAAAAAAGCTTCAATAGCTAAAACGTAACTTAAAAATATCAAAGATTAACTGAGATTAAATCATTTATTAGAAATACGAGTAGTGTTCAAAAAATATCGAGACTGAAGCTGTATTTACTAAGACAGAAATGAACAATGACTTTAGTGTTAATTCTCTTCAAAATAGGTGTGTTCAAAAGGTATCGAGATTGAAGCTGTATTTACCAGACAGAAATGAACAATGACAAGTTCACCTACCAAGGGTGCAGTGTCTCATCAACCGAGACAGACATCAACACGCGACTAGCAAAGGCATGGACTGCTAGCGATAGGCTATCGGTCATATGAAAGTCAGACCTGACCGATAAAATGAAACGCAGTCTCTTCCAAGCAGCGGTCGTGTTGATACAGCTATATGGATGCACTACAAGGACGCTAACGTATGGAGAAAAAGCTTGACGGCAACTACACAAGAATGCTGGGAGCAATATTGATCAAGTCCTGGAGGCAGCACCCACAATGCAACAGCTGTACGGCCACCGACTACCCATCACGAAAACTATCAAAATTAGACAAACCAGACTTGCGAGACACTGATGGAGAAGTAGGGAAAAGCTCGTAAGTGATGTACTCCGGTAGACCCCTTCACATGCCGACCAAAGGAAGGATAACCAGCTCGAACCTACATACAGCAACTCTGTGCCGATACGGGATGTAGTCCTGAAGACCTGCCGGAAACAATGGACGATAGGGAGGGGTGGCGAGAAAGGGTCAGGGATATCTGTGCTGATGGCGCGACATGATCATGATCTCCAAAATACTTGTGTTATAAAAGTGTTGAAAATGAAGCGGACATAAATGAAACTTTTTTTCCTAATGAAAATAAAATGAACTTATATTTTCGAGGGTGGAATATTCTAAACAAAAAAACTTTCACTTTTTTATTTTGTTTGGTTTTTATGTCTTTTATATTCAAATTGGTTTATCAAAGAATTTAATTACGGAAAACTTTGGGAATAGATCGCTCTGAATGTGCAAATCCTATCATTCTAGACTTGATAGAAAGAAAATGTTTTTTTAAAGTATTTTATTCCTACTGGACACAGTAAACGTTAGATCTGAATGGTTGGAAACCTTTTGAATAACGCATGCGCTCATGCCATAAGCTTCAACGTCGAAGGTTGACTTCAATTGTTCAAATATACAAATATAAATTCAAGTGTTTACGTAATTGTGCTTAGGTATCAATACACCCACGGATACATATACACAGACTCTCACGGAAGGTTAATTCTTCCGATGGCTTATTATTGCTTAATTAAATCCCTTCTATATATATATATATATATATCGTAATGATTTTATATTTAATTAATATATATATATATATATATATATATATATATCTGAATGGTTTTATACTTAATTAATATATATATATATATATATATATTAATTATAAAACCATTCAGATATATACATATATATATATATATTTATATATATATATATATATATATATATATATATATATATATATATAATTATTAATATATATATATATATATATATATATATATTAATTAATTAATTAAATATAAAATCATTAATCCGATCGTAATATCTGAATCAAAAATAAGTATTGAGATTTCTGAGTACACGGATGTTCATCCGAACAACACGATAAGTATAAATGCTCGTGACTGAATGCATATATTCAATCAAATTCCAATTATCGTCTAGATGGAGTAAAGGTTAACGAGCCGACCTGTTACTGCTGGGAAGTGAATTTGATTCTCACTCGGTTATTTATTTTAAATAAAGTGACCCCGGCCGTGGTGTAAGAATTAGCAAGCTAGTAACATAAATCAATAACCAATGAGTTCGATTCTCACCGGGTGCCTCATACTTGCAACTTAATGCCAACTCTAAGCTACACTTTGTTTTTTGTTTTTTATGGTGCATCGAGTGGTGTGATGGTTAACAAGCAAATTTTTAATAGTGCGTGTTCTACATTTCTGACCCTGTGGTGCAACTAAACTCAACTATATAAATAAGTACATCCGTGTGCATAACATATATGCAAAAGTTTCCAGCATTTTTATGAATAAATGTGTTATATTCAATTGCTGCAAATTAAGTGCAGGTCGCTTCCCATGGTGCAATCGATTGCAAACTAGTCTTCCAAACTATTGCTAGTGTGCTTGGGCTAAACTAAATTAAACTTTAATTCGAGTGATGTACGAGATAACGCGCTTGGCTGGGATATTCTTGAGCTCGATTCTCACTGATCATGTGTCAGACTGCGCTAATCTACTGACGAGGGAGATAAACATGCATACAATAGTGAATTCAGTTCTCACTGGGTGCCACATACTTCTGGCCTTGAGCTGCAACTTAGCTAATCTTGTTAAATCACAAGGGCATCCCGCATGTTGTAATGGTTACCGAGCTAAGCAAGTAGACAATTCGATTTTTACTGTACATCCCATAATTCTGACTTTGATGATAAACTCACCTTGCCACTGGCCACTGAAATGAAAATGCGTTGGTTTTAAATAAACAAGACGGGTGAAATGAACTGATCGATTTCCAATGTTTAGGATACAAACTTATTCAAAATCGAAATCTAATTAGCGCTCCGAAGCAAAGAAATTTCGGTGGCTAATAACACAAAGGGCATACCAATTACGTAATTATTATCGGCTCGAAAAATGGAATCGACAAGCTGGGTTCCAATTCTAGTCAAAGCTATTAATTCACATTAATGCCCTTGGAAAAGACATAAATTCATCTTTTCTTACACCCTCAAGTTATAGGAAAATCCTCGGCACAGCCAGACGCAGGATTCGACCCTAAAAACCCACGGCGCAGCCATAAACAGGATTCGACCTTGAAAACCCACGTGATGGTGCTACATTAAGCTTATTGTTTGGTACGGGTAAATGGACCAAACTATAGTGTTATAGGAGTTAGGCGGTCTGGTGTTAGAAGTGAGGTGGTCGCAGAAATTTTCTTACAGTCAGGACTGGGTTCTCCTGTAACCAGACATAGGGTCTTCCAGCAGCCACCCTCTCCATCCAGGTGGAGTGGGTACTACATCCTCCAAACATTTGATGTAGGCTTCTGTGTTGCATCTTAGGCGATGTGTGAAGATGAATGGAGGCATTACGTCACCAATGCTAATTACCTCCCCCACCCCAACGCCGTGATGTGAGCTGAAGGTTTGGTTTTCATCAATGTGTCATATTGAATCCGTCTTCAGATTGACACCCGAACACTATAAAATCTGCAGACAGAGCTTCCGGCAAAAATGCACATCAGTACAGCAAGCCATTTCCAAATTTCTGGAGGAGTGAATTGCCTCATGGTGCTGCTATCCTCACAGACAGGGCCCAACTGACTCGATTTTGAGGCACAGTCGACAAATAATGATTTAAAACAGTGACAATTTATCTATCGCATCTAGTTTGTAGGAAAATTTGAAATCATTGGTCTGCGAAATTATTATTATATTTGTATATAGCCCTTTTCTGTTAACATTAGTAAAAACAGTAGGTCTGCTGAAAACCTGTCGAAAAAGATGGATTTAATAAAAACAATTAAAGAAGGAAAGAAAGCAAGAAAGAAAAAAGAAAAAGGAATGATGAGATTTAAACAAAATAAAAATAAAAAAAGAAACTGTATTAGTTGAAAAAAAAGAAAGAAAATGTTGGAAGAAGAGGGTGAAGAGAGAATGAGTTGGAAGGAAAGAGAGAATAAGTTGGAAGGAAAGAGTGAATAAGTTGGAAAAAATCCACATTACTGTGGTCTGGGCCGTCTCGATCCTTCCCCTGATCTACAATTTAGTTTTTTCCATTTTCTTTAAGATTGTTCCAAGTACTTCGACAATGTCTAGTATCACTGTCAGGTTTCACGATTTTTTAATTCTCTAGTAAGGTCTTAGTATCTATCAAGTTTTTTGCTTTCCATTAATTTCATTTAATACCGCAACAACTGGCATGTCCACTTGCTGGCAAGTTATTTTCTTCCAACTAAATATAACAATGATTATTATTATCTTCTCATTAGAGTTTTTCACATCAGCGTTAGCTGATGGTTTTTCACTGGAGTCTGAGTGACAGCAAGTCTCCTCAAGTCTCCAGGACTCTTCTCAGTATTCTGGCCGTTTTCCATAATGCTGTTGTTTGGATGGTCTCCACTCGGTCGCCAACTTCCCAATCCTCCAGGCCATTTAATAATCCTTTAGTTACCACGCCAAAAGCCCCATAATTTTTTTCAATTCTCTAGCAAGGTCGAGGTACTTATCTCTCTTTTCACATTCTTTCAGTTTTATTCTGTGGTCAGCCGAGACAGCAAAGTTGACAATTTAGCAGATTTTCTTTTTTTTTTTTCTTTTTTTTTTTTTTTTTGTTGATTATTATAAGGTCTGGTCTTCTGGCCGAGATTAGGTGAACCGTTTGCATGTCAAAGTCCCATAGGAGTTTTTGTGAGTCATTTTCTAGGACAGGTGCTGGTTTGTGCATATACCATTTGTTGGCCTAGTCAAATTTAAATATTCGTGTACATTTCCCCGTGGATCACCTTGCCCACCCAGTCGTGTCTAACCTTGTACTCCTTCTGTGCCAATTTGCTGCATTCGCTTATTATATGATTGATGGTTTCATCTCTGTCACCGCATAGCCTAAATTTGCTATTTTGTTGCGTCTTATCTATCCTCGCCTTGATATGATTGGTTCTTATGGCGCTGTTTTGTGCTGCCATTAGGAGAGATTCTGTTTCTCTCTTAAAGTTTCCTTTTCTTAGCCATGTCCAGGTTTTGTCATGTGAGATGTTGTTTATTAGTCGTTTAAAACGCCCATAGAGTTGTTTTCCTTCCCATTTTTGTTTCCTAGTTATTATCATTCTGTTATCTATCGTGTTGCCAGTATTGTTTCTGATGACTGTAATCAGTCCTCGTTCGTGTTTTTCTATGTAGTCTTCGAGTCATTGTATCGATGTGTCAACGCTGTCTTCGATACTGGCAAGTCCTCTTCCTCCCTCTTTTCTTGGTACATATAGTCTGTCAACGTCGTCTCTGGGATGTAATGTCTTGGGCATGGTCATTAGTTTAAGTTCATCTCTGGTCCACTTGAGAAAGTATCCCGAATATCTAACGAGGGATACAGCCCAAGTATTTATTCCTTTGATAAGGTTTCTGCATGATAGCTTTGTCTCCAGTATTATTATTATTATTATTGCTATTACTATTATTGCCAGGACTTCTACGGCTATTATTATTATTATTGCTACTACTACTTCTTCTATTATTAATCACTCATTAGAGCTTTTCACATCAGCGTTAGCCGATGATTTTTCACTGGAGTCTGAGTGACAGCAAGTCTCCTCAAGTCTCCAGGACTCTTCTCAGTATTCTGGCCGTTCTCAATGATGCTGTCGTTTGGATGGTCTCCACCCGTCCGCCAACTTCCAAGTCTTCCAGTCCCGTCAGTAATCCTTTAGTTACTGTTCCAAACGCACCAATTACAATTGGTATAATTGTCACCTGCGTGTTCTACAGTTTTTTCGATTCCCTAGCAAGGTCGAGGTACATTTCACATTCTTTCAGTTTTACCCTGTGGTCAGCCGGGACAGCAAAGTCGACTATTTTGCAAGTTCTCTTTTTTTTTTTTTTTTTGTTGTTGTTGGTTATTATTAAGTCTGGTCTTCCGGCCGGGATTCTATTATTATTATTATTATTATTATTATTATTATTATTATTATTATCTTCAGAGAATTCCTAGTATCATGAAATCGCCTCAGCTCTCCAAAACTCTTTTCAGTATTCTCATCGATCTCATCAGTGTTGTAAGCTGGACGATCTCAACTCGTCCTTGGATCTTCTATTCCCAAGAATCTTTTCCAAGCTTTTCAGGATTGTTTCAAAGGTTCCAACTCTCGTTTAATTTCGTTTTCTTTAACTCATCCACCGACCTAGGAATGCTCGGCTCATTGGCTGGTGGGTAGAGTGTTCGCCAATGGTACAGGAGACCTGGGTTCAATCCCAGGTCGTGTCGTACCAAAGTCTTTTTAAATGGTACTTGGTACCTCATTGCTTAACACTCAGCAATATAAGGTATGTATCAAAGGTAAAGTGGAGCAATCCAGGGAAAGGAGTAGCGCCCTCCCTACACCTCGGTGTAGTAGCTATTCGAAAAAGGAGCCTTCGGGTCACCCTCGACTACGGTCGCCAACTTTACTTTTTTATCATGTATATAGACATGAAAATCAAACGAGAACAATTTTCTATACTTATCATATGTGATCTTCTTTTTGAGTAGTTTCAGTACTCCCACAACTACTGGTATAGCTTTTTTTCTTTTCAGTTACCATATTCTGCCAATATCCACTTTGATAAATTTATATTTGGAAAGCTTTTGGAATCCTTTCGTTGCTATGTTTTGATCAACTGGGACAGACATATCGATCAGGAGACATGTTTTATTTTTACTATATTTCACTGGTCTTTTGGCATTTACATTTCTGACAGTGTGTATTGGAAATTCCCGCAAGATCGTAACCTCGTCTTCCTCTGTGACAGGTTCAACGATACTGGTAGCAGTTTTTAGTATCTGGGGTAGTTGCAGTGTTTATAGATGGTCCAGGGTGAGTATTGTTCAATTCCATCATATCTCAATTTGAACTCATTTGATATGAGGACAGCGAATCTCGCAACTGCAGGATCGATTGTTTCAATTTTATCATCACATAGTCAGCATTTAGGGTCGGTAATAATCTATATTAATATATCAAGATAATTTTAGTACCGTTGGTGGGGCTTACAATATGTTGACTTACCCATCGGCAGGGGTGAGACCCTCCAAAAAGAGGTCTTAAGTATGACACTAAATTTCATATGATTGTGAGACTTCAGTTCTGTAGATCAGGAGAATGTGGTGTACCCCTTCATTGCCATGACTCCCAGGTCCTCTTTCACATGGAGTGGTAGTACCTGTTAGGGTCACATTTTTGAGTCTAATCGATATGTAGGAAGATTATTAGTATTTTTAGGATCACGTACAAAAAGATACTCTTAAGAAACGTCATCATCATCATCATCATGTCACGCTATCAGCATGGATATTTCTGACCCTCTCTCGCCACCCCCTATCGTCCATTGCTTTTGGCAGGTCTTCCGGGCTCCATCCAGTATCGGCACAGACCTGCTGTATGTATGTTCGAGCTGGACGTCCTGCCTTTGCTCGTCCCTGCGAAGGGGTCCACAGGAGTACATCACTTACGAGCTCGTCCCTACTTCTCCTGCAGTGTCCTGGTCTAATTTTGATAGTTTTCGTGACGGGTGGTTGGTGGCCGTTTAGTTGCTGTTTTGTGATGTGCTATCTTCAGGACTTGTTCAATATTGCTCGCAGCATTCTTGTGTAATTGCCGTGGCAATTACATTAGAAACAACATAAAAATATTAAATAGTACAGACAATGAACGTTATTCCCTAACTTCCAGGCATAAAATAACCCTAGAATTGTTAACATGCCGTTAAAATCAATCAGTCAATTAATCAGACTAGTGTCCTCATATAGACTCTTTTTTTTACAATGTTTCTGTATCTACTACAAAAGATCGAACTTACAACAATTTTGCACCTACACCGAGTATATTTGTTAGTTACTCTGATCGATTTTGAATTAATCTAAAATCAGATCAGGGTGGCCATTAATCAATATTTTTTTAAAAAGTTCAAAAACCTTTTATTATTCAGCTACATCTGAAGACACACACAAAACAAATGAGTTTCTTTATTTGTTTGGTCTTTTTGTGGTGTCTTTTTATTTGTTTTTTCTTTCTTTGTTTTTTATATAACTCTGCCCACTGAATATTATATTTCGACCTCTTCAAAATTATTTATCAATCCATATGCGATTTTGTCCATTATATTAAAGTCTTGCGAATCATTTTCATTTTCTTTTTCTTTTTTTTTTTTTTTTTTGCGATTGGTGAATTGCAGAAAGAGGATAGGCGAAGTCGGCGGGCTACAGACATTTTAATGTGTGTCGTTATCGGCTAATTAGTTCAATAAATTGCGTTCTGGCACGCAATTACCGGGAGCTGCTTTGTAGGGTGGAGGCTAGGGTGTGACGAGATTCAACAGCTGCGGGAATTGAGGGTATGGGAGCTGGGTGTCTTTCCACTCTGCACTTTCGATTCACTCGCTACTGACTACCTTTCCAACTTGAGATAGTAAACATTCGGCGTAAAGATACATCTCTGTCTGGAAGTACGAGTTGTTTTGTTGTTTGGTTTCAGGCTGACAACCCTGACAGAAAACCAATAGATCAAAACTTTGAACACACGTGAAAATATTCAGTACATGTTTGCCTTTCAGAATGCGAATTCATTTTAAAAAATCATGAATTTTTACAAGTCTGATTAGATCGTAAAAACGTTCAGTTTTTATTATCTAATCAGACTTGAAAGACAAAATTCTGCCCCAAACTTCAGGACAATGTGAAAGAAACATTTAACAAGTTAACACAGGTTTTTGGAGATCCCTTTTTTATGCCGAAAAAATCTAAGACATTTTGTATGACCGAGATATTGTTAGGGATGAACTCTGTTATAATCAACTGGTCAATTCACGACTTGAAGAAATACAATAGAAATGAGGACATTTTGTTTATTTGTTTAACGGTATATCAACTCTTTATGGGTCATTTAATACCAAAATTTGTTTCATTCATAATCATACCTACATATATTGTATTCCATTGCATTGCACTTTTATTTGTCTGTAATAATTTGTTTCACGTCTTTATATGGTATAAAGTATTCCTATCTAATACAAATAATCTGCACACAAGTATAAGTATTCCTATCTATCTAATTTTCAAACTGATGACTTGACCAATAAATGTGAATGTAAAAGGTACTATCATTCCAGATCAGAAGGAACCTAGAAGTAATGTTAATTAAAGAGCATTCCCAGAATTCTAGAACTGAAGCTTTACTATTGAATGAAATTCAAAATCCGAGCACCCAACTGAGGATGCAATCAAAGTCTCACTGATAGGGGTGACCCTCATCAAATCTGATCGACGTTTAACAATGAAATTGATTGACGATGAAGTGTGACATACTGGCTGTCACCACATTCAGCACTCTAGAGAGTGAATGTATTTTACATCTGCTAAAGCATAATTGAAAGGTGAAAGATGAACGGTCACAGAAGTAAAGTCTAAGAAAAGTGTGAGTGGGGGCGTTCGTTTATTGAGTAGAGGCTGTCACGAGGGGGATTCAAGAGATATGAATTCTAGGCAGTTGACAACGAGATTTCAAAGAATAAAGCAGAACAGTTTGGGATTTAAGTGGAACCAGTTCCCCGTTGACTTAGTGGTTTTTGTGACCAATTAGTTTGTCGATCCTTCCTGCCATCGGCATCAAGTAACAACCACTTTGAGACATCCCAGAATATTTCATAAATTTATATTGATTTGCTGATTTTTAATCGATGATGCCAACCTGAAAACTAAAAAATAAGCTCCTGATTTCTGGTTTTTGGGACCAAAAAGAATTTTCCTCAAACTCCCATGATCATAGTCATTGAGATTATTTCCTGTTTTCCCAAATTAAAAAAAAATAAAACAGCTTCTTGATCGCCATTTGGGAATTGTTGAAGGAAATGTCAATTGAAGAATTCCAGCACTGTTTCCAGGTGTTGGAACAACATTTCCGTTGATGTGTGCATTACCAAGGGAACTATTTTTTTATGAGATAAAGTTGACTTTTAATTAAATTGATAAGGAAAATATTTACAACCTCATTAATTCATAAACCGACTTTTGATGTACTATAATCTACGGATACATATACGCTATAATATATATGGATTATATTTGATCAAAAAGTATCGAGACTAAATTCTTCAATTTGAAAATTTAAATGAAGATGAATTGATGTAATATGTTCCAAAATTAATGTCGCTTATTAATTAATATTAATTAATATTTGATGAGGTGATGCTGTATAGACGACTGTACGTCTCATCAATTTTCAAAATGAAGTCAGTGCCGACAGCTGATACTTTTTCATCGGAGGTTTTTGATGAAGCACAAGATTGTGTTGTTGTGAGATTGATAAATACGTCGATCACACAAACGTTTATGTATAATGTGATTGGCAATAAACAAGGCAAGGAAGACAAAGACAAGAGGAAAAGCTTGAAATACCAGAGGCCTTTATTGGGCGAATCATTCACGAAATATTCGCGTATATGTACAAGTTCTCTGGCTGCATAGTGTCTATGTAGTCTCAGCGGTGTTGAAAATCGGACAGTTTAAAAGTTCTTGACGACAGCGGGTCTAGATCAGAATAGAGTCTAAACGTTCTGTGCGAGTCGAAGGTGTAGCTTTGTGGTCAAGAATCTGGAGACGGTCGAAGAGGTGGAGACAGCGAGTTGCGAAAGCCGAATGTTCGATGTTCCGGTTTATTCAATTGCTATTTAACCAGGAGGGGGGGCGACGTGGCCTCGAAGTACTGACAATATACCGAGCAGTATCGTTTACTTATGGACTGGTCCTTAGCTCAGAGTGTGCATGGGGTGTGGCTGGCAGCTACATCATCGTTCCGTGGTACTTGAAAAGATCTTTAAAAAGGATAGAAGCACGACTTATAATTCTGTACAGGACTTTTAGTGTGACTTTCTGTATTTTTTCCTTGAAAAAAGCTGTTGTTTTGAGAGTGCTGTTGTGATTGGTCGAATCCTGGCATCGGTAGGTGTTGAGTCTGCGGCTGAGATTGGTTGTATTTTACGTTGGCTGCTGGCTGGTTGGAATGGCGCCTGATATAAGTGTGCCGGTACCAGTAGAAAGGAGTTCGTGTAACTACCTCGCTTCCGAATTAAAAAAAAAGGCCCCTGCTGAAGTTTGTGTTTAGTTACTGCTTTTATATAGCAGAGAAAGGTAACGTATCGGATGGTCTAACACGTGCATGAGTGGCGAAAATTCTGTGTTGTTGAAGCAGAAAGCCTCTCTTTATATATGAGTAATAATGAAATGAATCATTATGTAACGTGATATAGTAGGTCAAAGTTATAAAGTAAATTATGAGTAAGGGGAGAGAGAGAGAGAAGAAAAAAAAGCAAAAGCAGACAGAGAGTCTACAATGAGTCAGCTCAAAGCACTCATTGTAGGTCAGCAAGTCATAAGTGAATGACTAATCTTCTGTGCAAGTGAGAAACCACCGGAAACGGACATGTTATATCTCCGACACCAGGCAGAAATAACTCGAGTTTGAAAGTTAGTTAGAAGCCGGACGCGAAGAAGTAAAGACGACAGTTGAATACCACTCACGAGAATGTAAAGACAGAAGAAAATTACGGCTTCCATTTTGGCGTGAGCTCCGAAGAAGAAACCAGAGAACAGGCAAGTTAAAACTACAACAGAAAATCAGGAAGAAAAGTCAAGGTATGTCTCCGCTCCCTTTCTCCTCATGACATTGTTTCTCTTTGTCCAAGTAACGCGTTGTACTCAGTTTTTATACTCTTTATCTTTCTCTAGGCGACTATATAAAAACTGTTGTAGGGAATAAACATTTGTGTTAGTGAACTAAGACAGAGTTTTGTGTGTTCGTTGCGTTTTCCACGTTGAGGTTACAACCGTACATTTGGTGTGTGACGATACAACGTTCTATTTGGTAACTTTATGGTACAATAATACTGATAAGAGGAGCTTATAAATGCAACCTATTTTGCTCTGCAATTAGAAGTTATCCTCGAGATGATCTGCAAAATTAATTTATCTCGAAAGTAGCCTCCGCGTTGGTAACGAAAAATTCCACACGTCGACGAATGGGTGACGTTATTGTTGATACGGGGCTTCGTCGTTTCCGGTAGCGGTGGAAAATTCCGGTAGCTGACGTCATAGATAACACAGCATTTTTTTTCAACGGGAATTTTAGATTGGAGTCGCTGGAGGGCTACGATTGTATAATTACAGCATTACCCATACTCAGTAGTTTTAGCTTCCAAGTAAATATTCAAAATTTCAAACCGAAATTATGTTTTCTTTTATATATCTTTGGTAAACGACCCAAAGAGATTAGATACCTGTAGTTAACTTTGCCTGGGGTGCAAATTGTGTGACGCTAAACCTAGGTAGACGTATAACATTCTGAATAGTACTTCTCTAAACAGCATTTAACTCGCTCAGCCTTAAATATCCTACACCCGTGTTCACCCACACATTATGTTCTGGGCAAACATTTTTCCTGGAAATATAAAATGTTGAGATCTGTCATTTATTTGCTTGTAAGGATGGTAAATAACAGATGACAACTCATGGGCGAAAGTGATGTAAAAATGGGGATTCTGTGGTTGGAATTCAGTCCAGGGGCTAATATGTATTTATTAACGTCACAATTACCGGCCGCTCGTGTTATAAGTGTTAATATGACTTTTTTGAGGGAGTCAGAATCCGTTTCCTTTTTAAATCTCAAAAATATTATTTGTACCTTTTGCTATAGTAAAATCAGCTTAAACACGCGAGATTGATCTACGTAAGTTCCTGTTGAATATTCAGTGGAAGATCCCTTTTGACATGCCACTTAATTACATGGGTGGTATAACAGAAAATACACCTGTTTCCTAAAGTAAGCATAACGCAGTTGTTTCCTCAACGGATGTGCCGCGTAAGTTGCGAGGGTGGAAAGCTTGACAGGAGGCGTGTCTACGCGTGATGTGTAGGTAGGAGGTGGGACCTTGAGGATTGCGTGAGCAGCTGGGAAATCATATAAGAGAACGAAGAAGAGCGGCAGCTGCTAGACGTTACGCCGCTCTGGGCGCTGGCCGTGCATCAGATTGCCAAGATTTGAATGGTGGAAAAAAGCCTAAGCATACGTCTATCGCGAAAGTAGAAAAGCGAGGAGAATCTAAGATGATTCGTTGCCTTGAAATGGCTCTGACGAGACACGCGATAATAGAGAAGTGAGGAAAATCTAAGATTTTTTGCTGTTTTTAGGTGGTCCGTTATCAGTCTCCCGAATGTAGAACAAAGCAAAAAGACAGAGAGGTTTCACAGAAAAACCATACCGTCCCTCTTGTGTGTTTACATCACAACTATCTTCGACTCTCTCCCTCACGCTACCATTTCGTACATTGTTATCGGCGGATTATAGTTTTATACATCGACGATATTGTTGTTGTTCCCTTTATACAACACTCCCCGTCAACTGAAGATCAAATCTTATTTTATAAATATATCTTATTTTTCTATCAACTCGGTAACTTTGTATCAAATAAATGCTACTATTTTGTTTATATAATACTAGTATTATGAGTAATAGCTGCTCCAGAAGCAGCAGCGGCAGCAGCAGCAGTAGCGGCAGCAGCAGCAGTAGCGGCAGCAGCAGCAGCAGCAGTAGTAGTAGGAGGAGGAGTAATTTCATTACGTTAAACATTGACAAGTACTAATAATTTTTACTATCTTTGACTTACGGTCAAGTCACGCTTATAGCAGCGACGTTAAGCAGTGATGGGCCAGTTCAATTCTTAGATAGGTGTCTGTGTAGGAATAGCAAAGAACGCCAGGTGCAGTAAGTATTCAGGAGGTTCTTGTGCCAGACTAAACAAAACTTAGTAAATTGCAAAATACGCGAGAGGATTTGTTCGCCCGAAAGTGAAACGAAATACGTTTTTTTTTTTACTAAGACTAAAACAATATGATCACCTAACGAGTCTCAAAAGATTTCTTATTTGGCAAGTGTTATGTTTTATTGACTCAAACTACAATTTCACAAGACTGGATTTTGTTTGTTCACTAACTAAACAAATTTGGCCATTCCAAATTTGAGGAAGAAAAGGTCACGGTGGCAAGCGACCAAAAACGTGACGAATAAAAAATAGATCGATTGTGTTTCGTCAAAAATCGATCGCATGACAACATTAAGTAAAAAATAGAGACGACAATTTTAGCATTGGCCATAGTAGCATAAGTACGAATGCAATGATTTTATTACAAATATAACAATTATGATAAAGATATTGAAAGCAGCAATAACAGTAACGAAATATATCTACAACCATAAAAACAACCGCAGCAGCAGCAGTTACCAAAAACTATAATGGCTTATTTTGGATTAAAAAAAAACAGTCAAGATTAGTCACTAATTGTGGTACTTTATCTAGATATAAATACGTGCCTGTCTGAGCATATAGAGTGATCGCAAAATGTTTTCAAATCATTGAAAAAAGAATTTTTTCAATTCACTTATATATTAACAAATTCTACAACACCGAAACTCTCAGACCAAAACCATGAAGATATGACAGTCGAATCTCTTGTTGAATGCAGTTGGTTTGGTTTCTTTTGGTTTGGTTTGGTTTCGTTTGGTTTGGTTTGTTTGGGGTTTTTTTTAGGAGGGGGGTGATTTGTTTTGTTTTGTTTTGTTTTGATTTGATTTGATTTGGTTTGGTTTGGTTTGGTTTGTTTTTTGTTTTTGTTTTGTTTTGTTTTGTTTTGGTTTGGTTTGGTTTGGTTTGGTTTGGTTTTTTTTTTGTTTTTGTTTTGTTTTGTTTTATTTTGTTTTGGTTTGTTTCTTTTAGTTTGGTTTCCTTGTTTAATGACCCACTCTATTGAATAGGGTTGTTGAATAGCCTGGTTGTTGAGGAGTAAATATTCCCCACCTCCGCAATGAGACCACCTGTTGGTCGTGGAAGGTAACCCGTAATGCTAGATGACAGGATTCTGGATGCTGAGCAGTCTGTGACCCGGATACGTAAGAGCTCACGTGATCAGCAACATTTCACTATGGCCCTTACTGGGTTAGACAGGTGCTCTAAGTCGCCCAATCTGATCAATATGATTGTGCTGAATGTATTCTTCAAATTGCTCTTGTGGCAATCAAGTACTCACACCTATTTTAACTTAAAGGTTCTAGAAGGTGGTGGCTAAGGGTCAATTGCGGTAAAATAGCTATACTGGAAACCGTTTAAAATATGAGCAAACAAATGGTTGGTTGGTTGGTTGGTTGGTTTTATCATATTTACCAACTCCTCCACTCGGGCAGGTTATGACACAAGGTCAATTTTTAAGCGGGGTTTAACAAGTTTGAATTCAGAGTTTTCCTTCTAGACTAGATGCCTCAACAAGGCTGAAGAAATCAGTCTGCCCTACTATTTACCCATAGCTAGAGGGAGAATAATTGAATTCATACCTTTCCCAAGGGTTATGTGAAGTGGAGTCTTGTCAAGGATTTGAACTTGTGTCGCTGTGTCCATTTCCTTAGTTGTTTTTATGGCATATCAACTCTTGTAGGATACTTTATAGGATGCAATATCCTATTTATAAATATATAAAGGAAATATATACGATTTGCAAATGAATAGTTTCTTGGTAACATTTTAAACAAGCCAGAAATCATTTATTTACATTCAGTCGAATGGTTTCAAGTATTGCTATCAAACACTAATAACAATATTCAATAGTAATCATTTATTTGCACACAGTTTAATGGTTTCAAGTATTTTGCTATTGAACTCTAATAATTCTATTCACAATTACTCATTCTTTTGTAAACAGTTTAACAGTTTTATTTAACGTTTTCTTGCTTTCTTGGAAAAAAGCAATCGAAAAGAAATTATTAAAGTTTGTTTTTTTTAATTTTTAGTTTGTAGTATATATTAATTGTTTAGACAAAGTTATTAACAGATAATTCAATCTTTATGTCCCATTAAATTTTAGTATTTTTAAAACATGAAATTTTCATTGTGTGTGGCCTTAGAAATTGACAACAAATCTCAATGTGGATTTTAAACATGAAAATCTTTCCCACCACTTGTTTAGAAGAAAATTAGATTTTTATTTCAAAAATTGGTTGGGTGTATTTAGAAATAAGAGATACTGTAGCCAGTATTGAAGGTCGCTACTGGTACCATGTAATCCAATATTCACCTTTCTTTCTTTTCTTTTCTTTTCTTTTCTTTTTTCCTCGCTTACTTAACTTGCATGCTTTCCTTTCTTTTTCTTTCTTTTCATTTTTAGTCCTTCTTGCTTTTCTTTCTTATTTTCCTTTATTTTCTTCTCTTCTAATTGCTTTTCTTTTCCCCCTTTTCTTTCCCCTTACTTTTTCAGTTCTGTTTTTTACTAAAACCCCATCTTCTTTTTCTTTCTTCTTATTTCTTTATTCCTTTTCTTTTCTTTTGGTCTCTTTTCTTTTTTGTTTTCTTTGTTGAAATGCCAGCTTTCTTTTTATTTATTTATTTATTTATTTACTTTTTTTTTTACTTTTTCTTTTATTTCTTTTTTTTTTTTTTTTTTCCTGTTTGCAGTTCTATTATTTTCATTCTTTCTTGATTTTTGTTTTCCTTTCTTGTTTGCTTTTTCGAGTCAGATTGTTTTTAAACTTCCTTAACCAACCTTGTCGGTGAGGCTCAGAATATCCTTCTGAAAGCATCCACTGTAGAAAAGTAAAATATTCCACCACCCCCGTCAAAAAAAGAATATGTGTGTGTGTACTGGGTTTAACACAAACCAGCTTCTGTTGGGTTAGCTGCAATTCTAATGCTCTTACTCCCAAGTCCACTCGGACCTGGAGATCGTCTGCTCAATGGATCAAATAAATCTGGTTGAAAATTAGTAGTAGTAGATAGGAATACCTTATATCAAATATATGATGTGTTCAAACAAATTATCATAAACAAATAAAGAGAGAGCAATTTTTTAAAATGCAACGGAATATTGAATAAAGAATGCAACGGAATATTGAATAGAAAATACAACGGAATATTGAATAAAAAATGCAACGGAATATTGAATAAAAAATGAAACGAAATATTGAATAAAAAATGCAACGAAATATTGAATAAAAAATGCAACGAAATATTGAATAAAAAAGACAACGAAATATTGAATAGAAAATGCAATGGAACATTGAATAAAAAATGCAACGGAATATTGAATAGAAAATGCAACGGAATATTGAATAAAAAAGGAAACGAAATATTGAATAAAAAAGACAACGAAATATTGAATAAAAAATGCAACGAAATATTGAATAAAAAATGCAACGAAATATTGAATAAAAAAGACAACGAAATATTGAATAAAAAATGCAACGGAATATTGAATAGAAAATGCAACGGAATATTGAATAAAAAATGAAACGAAATATTGAATAAAAAAGACAACGAAATATTGAATAAAAAATGTAACGAAATATTGAATAAAAAATGCAACGAAATATTGAATAAAAAAGACAACGAAATATTGAATAAAAAATGCAACGGAATATTGAATAAAAAATGCAACGGAATATTGAAAAGAAAATTTAACTGAATATAGAATAAAAAATTCAACGGAATATAGAATAAAACATACAACGGAATATTGAATAAAACATGCAACTGAATAATGAAAATATAGTTATGTTTACAAATAAATTCATCTCATTTCGGTCCTAAATAAGGAATTGATATGTCATTAAACAAATGGAACAAACAAAAATCTTTTTTTTCTTTTCTTTCCATTTTTGTTTAGACAAAAAAAAACACTAGTAAAATCTAAAGATTCTATTTATAACGGGTATTTTACGATGAATATATAAATGAAAATAGAAAAGTATACTGACTTAAGATTAGAGGAAGTTAGGGCTTCAGAGAGACTGAAAAGATATGTATGTCACGGATGTTTTCATATTCTAGATGAGTTACAAGATAAGACCAACTAAAACGGAAGGTTGGTTGGTTGGTTGGATTTTATGGCATATCAACATTTGCAGGTTATTTAACGCCAAATCCATTTTTATACAAATAGTTCTATTTCGAACAATTCAGTTTAGCATAAGTACAGTTTCAATGTCAAAAACAGTTCTATTTCAAGCTATTCAGTTTAGCATAAGTACGCAGTTTCAATGTAAGTACACAGTTTAATTGTCAAAAATATTTCTATTTAAAGCTATTCGGTTTAGTCAAACAGTTCTAATTCAAACAATTCAGTTTAGTATAAGTACGCAGTTAGTTCTATTCAACCCATAGAGAGGGCCGTTATCAGATGCTTCCACTCCGGGCCAGAGTGGACCTGGGAGCGATGGCAATGAAGGGGTGCTCCGTATTTCCCAAAGCCTCTGTATCACTGGAACCTCACCATCAGATTGTTTTGTATCATATCCAGGACACTCATTGGCAGGTTTTTTTTTATCCCTCTGCAGAGGTGCAGTCGGTGTATTCTGCAGCCCTCCCCCTATCCAGAATGTGAACAACAAAGATAGGTTTCGGTTTCTTTGTTTCATGGTATATCAATCATTATTTGGCATTAAATAACCCACAAATGCCACAAAAATAAACTAGCCCTATCAAACCTTTGTTCAACGATATATCAACTTTCGTTGGTATAGTGGGTCAGTGACTAGCAGGGTTCGAGTCATGGCTCGTTCCCGACCTTCCCCTCCCTTTATCCCAACTTTAATCGGCCTTCGGGCTTTTGGCCTAGTGTCAAGTCCTTTCTGGTGGGAGGCAACGATAAATACAATCAGCTTTCGTTGGTAAGTGAATGCCAAAGCCATACTTATCGAACAGAAGTGATACTATTTAAACTATAGCTGTAGGGATAAGATGGGTGGTAATAACTTTCACAAGGGTATTAGCTATAAAAAAATGAACGATATAGCACAACTGGAGTTCGAACTTGCTTACTTTCAGACCGCAGTTCAGCACTTTAACTATTACGCCTCGGGTAAATGAAAATTTAAATATACCTTATATTATTATTATTTGTTATATATCATAATATTATATATCATAATGTTATATATCATATATATCATATTATATGGAAATCAGACCTAACCGATAAAATGAAACGCAGTTTCTTCCAGGCTATATGGATGCACTACATGGACGCTAACAAAACGGCTGGAGAAGAAGCTATACGGCAATTACACAAGAATGCTGCGTGCAATCCTGAACAAGTCCTGGCAGCAACACCCCACAAGACACCAACTGTACGGCCACCTGCCCCCTATCACGAAAACTATTCAAGTTAGACGAGCCAGACATGCAGGACACTGCTGGAGAAGCAGAGATGAACTCATAAGAGATGTACTCTTATGGATCCCCACACATGGCCGCGCAAAAGCAGGACGACCAGCTCGAACGTACATTCAGCAGCTATGTGAGGATACAGGATGTTGTCCTGAAGACCTACCTAGAGCGATGAACGATCGGGAGGAGTGGCGAGAGAGGGTCAGGGATATCCGTGCTACCAGCGCGATATGATGATGATGATGATATATCATAATTATATAAAAACATAAAATGTTATATATTATATATTATATGATACATATTACTATAACGTAAATTATTACTATATTATATATTAGTCGATACATTTTCAAGTACTATTCGTACATGAAAAGGTATAGACCACTATATATTTAAATAAATGAACGGACTGAATTATATATATATATATATATATATATATATACCTCAGTTCTTTCATATATATATGTGTGTGTGTTTGTGTGTGTGTGTGTTTGTGTGTGTGTGTGTGTGTGTGTGTGTAGGCAGCATTTCTTTGTTAATGCAAATTTCATTAGACATAATAGATATTTTATGTCTACATATTTTCTTCTGGATCCGTTCGAATTCCCGTATTACTTTTATCGTATTCGGGGGGAATTTATTTATGTATTGTCCATAGTTGTATGTATCCCTAGTACTTTCTGCCCGACTTTGGGCCATCATCAGGGGAGGATCTATTACAAAAGTGAAGTAACTTTTGTTTTAGCATATTACTACTGTGTAAGGGCGTCTTTGCCGTTGAAGATTATGGCGTTTGCTTTTAAATGGAATTCTATAATGAGTGCCAGTAGCTAAAGACATTTAAGTACATTAGCAATGGTTTGAAAATTAATTCTATTTAGTGTTGGTTGCATGTTTCTAATATGTAGTGCTTCGAGAATCTGAAGTTTTTGTTTATTATTTTGATGTTCTAATATTGTTGTGTTGTCGGTGAGAATTTTCTGTAGTTGTGTTGTTGGGCATGAATGTTTTTTTTAAAGCTAAGCTATTGAACTTGTATCAGAAAGGTGCATTGTAAGTCTCTTCGACAGGGTAGTTGAGGTTATATATATATATATATATATATATATATATATATATATATACCATATGAAAAAAAAACCTTTAAAAATTACTCATATTTTTTGTAATAATATTTATTTCAGCAGACTATATATGTTAGACCCAATATGCTAGATCTGCCTCTTCAGACAAAGAAATATTTAGAAATAAATAGAAAATTTTCATTATTTCTTTGTCTGAAGATGCAGATCTAACATAATAAAAAAAATTATAGTGTCTGCTAAAAAAATATTATTACAAAAAATATGAGTAATTTTTAAAGGTTTTTCTTTTATATGGAATTTTTTTACTATGTACTTACTATGTTTCAGAAATAAATTTAAATTAAGCTCTCTTTTGGATATTGAATTACATGGATATTGTCGAAAGAAAATCCGAAAATAGAATGGTTCCCACCATCGGCGGACTTGGCGTTGGATAATATTAGGATATAGATAATACATCTCTAAAGCCACCATTCCGAACACACATCAACAATCAACAAAAACATGTGAGATGATTATAATAGCCCTACAAGTATTCTTCTAGTTGAGAATGCAAGTTATAAAAACGCCGCTATGTAGAACTGATGTTTTAAAATCAATTCTCATGTTCATTGGGAGATTGAATCTCCAACACAAATAAAGAAAAAAAAACAATAATTCAACCCTCGGGCACACAATCATCACATTCTCTCGCTGACTATCCAACCATTTATTCAACCTTAGCGCCATCTGTATACACCTCAACAAACACAAAACAGAATAGAACCATAATATTCCTACAAATATTCAGAAAATTCTTGTTGAGCAGACAAAAATATCATTCTGCATTATCGGCAAAAAACCGACTTCAACTATTTAAAGCGATACTTTTACACAGAACATATTCCAACATATGAATATCAGTATTGCATAATACACCAAAATATATAACAATATACCATGTCTTTTAACACCATGATATTCCCACCTCACCTATTATTCTGAACAAAATCTCTTCCAGTTTGGAAGCAGTAATTTTAAAATGAATCAGATAAATTTAAATGCATCAGTCACGTGATCCTTAACTAATAACAACACATGACGTCCCTGGCTCTTAATGTTCACACCCACTTGAAAAATTCTTTGAGTACAGAATTTATCCAGCACTTCACAACACAAGAGAAGCCTCATCTTTGATATTGACCGAAAATGGTAAAAAGTAACAATACTCGAATTAGAGCAACAGAGACTTTAGACACTTATAAAACTATCTTCAAGCACAGTTGTGACACCTCAGCCAGTAAGAAAGGCTGAATAAAAACCTAAACACTTAAATCCTTGTCTGTTATTTTGAGGCATGCCAAAAACAGTCTATTGCGTAAATACATGCCAAAAACAGTCTATTGCGTAAATACACACACACACACACACACACACTTACACACACATACACGTATATATATATACATCATCACCATCATCATATCGTGCTTTTGCACGGCCATGTGTGGGGGTCCATAAGAGTACATCTCTTATGAGTTCGTCCCTGCTTCTCCAGCAGTGTCCTGCATGTCTGGTTCGTCTAACTTGAATAGTTTTCGTGATAGGGGGCAGGTGGCCGTACAGTTGGTGTCTTGTGGGGTGTTGCCGCCAGGACTTGTTTAAGATTGCACGTAGCATTCTTGTGTAATTGCCGTATAGCTTCTTCTCCAGCCGTTTTGTTAGCGTCCATGTAGTGCACCCATATAGCAGTATCGATGTGACCGCTGCCTGGAAGAAACTGCGTTTCATTTTATCGGTTAGGTCTGATTTCCATATAATCCATAGCCTATTGATAGCTGTCCATGCTTTCGTTAACCTCGTTTCGATGTCCTTTTCGGTTGATTCGACGCTGCTTCCTAGGTAAGTGAATTTGTCTACTAGTTTAAGAGGGGTTCCTTCTAGAGTGGAGATGTCCCCCGTTTGATTATAGCACATATATTCCGTTTTGTGTGCATTAACATAGAGGCCTATGCTTGTTGCTGCTCGTTCCAAACTATGCAGTAGTGTTTCGGCTTGGTCAGGTGTATTTGCCAGTATCGCTATGTCATCGGCGTAGTCGGCGTCGGTTATTGTTGTTGCGGGGTACCTTCTGCTTCTTTTCTTCGTCAGTTCAAAGCCATTCTCTCTGATTTTGTCAATCGATGTTCTAAGTACGTAGTCTAGACAAATGATAAAGAGGTACGGAGCCAGCGTGTCCCCTTGTAGTACTCCTGCTACAATGTCAAAGTATTCTGTGTCTCCATCTGGTGATCGTACTTTTACTTTAGTGTTTCCATAGAGAATCGTTATTGCCGCTACGGTTTCTTTAGGTATGCCGTATGCTAGTAGGATTTGTTCCATCTTTCCTCTGTGAATGGAATCGAAAGCCTTGGTAAAGTCAACAAATATTAATGTCGCTTGTAGGTTTTTTGCCCGTACACCTTCAAGGATTCTGCGGATGGTTAATATTTGTGAGGTCGTGGATCTATTTCTTCGGAAGCCATTTAGGTTTTTACTAAGTATGTTGTCGATTTTGGGTTCTATGCGGTTTCGTAGTAGGGCATTGTAGATTTTGGCTGCTATGGATGTAAGTGTTATGCCTCGGTAGTTTTTGGCTAATCCGAGGTCCCCCTTTTTAGGGAAGGGGAGTATGCATCCCTTCATCCATCTATCTATCGTTGCAGTGTCGGAGCAGTATGTCGTCGAATTGTCTGGTCTTCCATACTTCCGGGGGAATTTCGTCCAGCCCTGCAGCTTTCCTATTTTTAATTTTTCTGAGAACCGTGTCGAGTTCTTCTTGTGTGAACGGTCCTAGTTTAATGTCTAATTGTTTGCTAATTATTCTGGTGATTGGCTCATGTGTTATTTTCGGTGGGTTTCCTAGTAAGTTTTCGAAGTGCTGTTTCCACAGTTTTATTCTTTCTTGTTGGTTTGCTGCTTTCAGTTTTGCTTTGGCTATGTTCTTTCTTCTACCCACTTCGTTTATTGTTTGCCAGGCTATCCTAGATTGTCTATCTTCCACCGAGTCTCTAATCTTATCTATCTGATTTTGAATGTATTCTGTCTGTTCCTTTATATATATGCCTGCTAATTGATATTGTGCCGTTTTTAGTTTTAAGGCATTTGTGTTTGTTGGGTTTTTTCGATAGTTTTTGGAGGCTGTTTTCACTAGTGCACGTTTTTCTCTCACCGCTAAAGTTTCCCATGGGACTCTATATTTAGTTTTGAGTTTTGTTGGAATACATTTCACTGCTGCCTCGAGGTGTGCATTGACGAAATTTTCATATTCGTCGTTTGGTGTACTTTTTTCCGTCTTTTCTTGTAGTGTTTCGAATCTGTTTCTTAATTCTAATACGTATTTATCTCTTATATCTCTGTTGTTCAATAGGGCCCAGTCATAGTGTTTGGTGGTCGCTGTTCGTTTGGCGTTTTTTCGTAGGCTTAACCGTATTTTCGCCGTGACTATTCAGTGATCGGTGGACACACCCTCAAAAGAGGAGTATGCCTCGCAATTCATTGCACTATTTTTCCATTTCTTGTTGATAAGGACGTAGTCTATCTAAGCTTTAGTATTGTTCGCGTACTTGTATGTCCATAGTTTGCCCTCCCTTTTTTGGTAGTTTGTATTGAGGCATGCTAATCTATTTTCTATCATGAAATCTGTTAGATGTTGCCCATTCCTATTTGACGTGTTGTGGAGGATGTATTTGTTGTTTCCGTTTTTCCCGATTTGGACATTTATGTCTCCGCCAATGACTAACATGTTGTGTTTCGAGATGCTACGCACTAATGAGGATAGCTCATCGTAGAAGGTGACTAGTTCAGTTTCTTCACTAACATTGGTAGGGCTGTAGCAGGAGATGATTGTTGCTCTGGGGTTGCCGTTAAAAGTAGCTGCCATCATTCGAGGTTGTATTTTCTCAATGCTATTCAGCATTTTTAATGCTCTTGGTCCTATAAGTAATCCTACCCCTCCTACTGCGGCGTTGACAGAGTTTTTCCATGCGGATACAGTGACGAGCAACCAGCCATTGTCAGTTTCGTGATATTTGATACCTTCGGTGTGCGTGTATCTGTGTTCTTGTATGCATATTATGTCAATCTTATGTTCTTCGGCCGATGCGATTAGCTCTGGCAGGTGTCCTATTCTATTTAAGGTTCTTATATATATATAAGAAGTTGGCTAGTAATCTTTCGTTTAAGCATGTTTGATTAAATAATAAAAACACATTTTGTCTATATAATTTGATTTAGGTCCTTTCAAGTTTCTGGATAAGTGTCTTGGTTTCAACTTGGAATTGGTGGATGAATTTACCAAAATTGTTTCGAGCACTTCTGGATCTTTCTTAGGTTATCATCAGGGGTTGTTTGCATGTGTAAATTCACCTTAAAGATTTTTAGTTTTATCCAACTTTGCGTTTACGTAATTTTCTAATGTTATAAAAAACCTAAAAAAATCTTTTAAACAACACTCTTTAGACACGCAAACCACCCCTGATGATGGCTTATTAAAAGTCCGAAAGCGCCCGGAACAATTTTGGTAAATTCATCTACCAATTCCAACAGAAAACCAAAACACTTTTCAGGAAACGTGAAAGGATCTTAATAAAACCATATAGACAAAATGTGTCTTTATTATTTAATCAAACATGCATATATATATATATATATATATATATATATATATATATATATATATATATCATTATTATTGTTATAACAAATATCTATTTTCGTATTTCGACCCATACACATAATTAATCTCCACCACCACTATCCACCATACCAATACCACCTCCATCACTAAAAAAAAAAATACCTCACTCCTTCACGAATAACCCCACAAAATATCCGAAGCACCGAAAGTACCATTTTCCTCCATTGAACCTTTATACCCATCTTCAAACACCCTCACCACTCGTTAATATAATGTTCACCATAATTTATTGATTGTTAGAACATCTTAATACAATCTATTTATCATATTCCTTGCGTACATACCATCATAGATTACATTAACGTATATGTAATATATATAAATTTTTAATGTATATACTGCAATTTTACACAGAATATATTCCACCATATGAAGACTAGTATTGCATAATACATCATAGTATATAACTGTTGGATATCGCCTACTCTTTCAGCATAATGAGCTGTTCCATCTGCCATTTCCGGCAGTAGCGGAGATCAGTCTAGGAATAAGCCTATAAGTCAGACCAGAAGAGCCGTTCCTATTGTTGAAGTATATCATTACTCTATCACTAATCCTATGTTCTTATTACTAACAGTCTCTCTCTTGTAAATACTCTTTCCTGTAAATATAACTATTTTCCTCACATATCGTGGTTTGTCTTATTATTACTACTACTTGTGTTCACTAACCAGAACACAACAATAACAATATACTATGTCTCTTAAAACCTTGATATTCCCACCTCACCTATTAATTCTTACGTTTTAAATCTAGCATCCATTTTCGTTTATGATACTCACATGTCAAATCAAAAATACATTTTCTTCATAATGCAATGATGATGATAAATTTGTCCCTTATTTAAAATCATCACTACACACATCAGAAAATTTTTAACTAGCCAAATGCCCAACCGTCTCACGACTTCCGCTACATTTTGTTACACATCGCTACAACCTCAAATCTGCCACACGGCCCAAGTATCATCATAAACTCACATACCAACAATCACATATACGACCACACACAACAATTCGCAAATATCATATACACACACACACACACACACACGCAAAATGAGTTATACGGGATTCTAACGTTAACATTCTTTTGACTTTATTTTTTCTTTGTTGGATTTTTCAATATCTTTCTTTCTCTGTCTGAAGATTGCCGTGCAAAGACGGCATAAAACCAGTGGTCACAGATAAGCATACAAGCAATTAAAGATATATAAAAACTAATACATATTTATTTATTATTATAATATATAATAGCTCAATCACAGATACTGAGCACTCAAAAATTATACCGCATTTGGTCGGTCACAAACCCACCAAGTGAGATAGTGGCAACAATATACTAATATGATATATATATATATATATATAGAGAGAGAGAGAGAGAGAGATAGGGAAAGCGCTGTATAAGTATATATATATATATATATATATATATATGTCATTATACATATATATATATATATATATAGCAATGTATATGAATCTATATATATATATATATATATATATATATATATATATATATTACTGTATGATTCGTGATGCTCTAAAATTGTTGTATGAATTATTTAACATAAAAAGAAAAAACTTTTTAAAATAATATTTTCCTTGATTTTCGATGTTTATTTTTCTTACTATTTCGCTATTTACTTGACTCCAGCAAAATTTTTCCTGACCTTTGCAATTGGCACGAAAATATTTACCTAATATTCCACCATTCTCTCAAAACGTGACCTGATCGTTCTGGCTTGATCTCCATCGGGTCAGCATGCCATTTCTGGCGCGAGTCATGAATTTCGTGATATTTACCTTGTCCGACAAGTCGTTTTTCATATTATCATTATCATGAGCTATTTGCATGAAGATTTCAATGCAGGTATCACATCAGTTCTATATGTTCAATCTCTGAGTCAGACAATGAATGTTATATACTCTGATTCACCGTAAAATGAAATCAAAACAAAAACAGTTATGCCATATCAATGAAGTCACTAAGGTTGGTTTGGTTTCTTTATTTAATGGCATATGCATATTTACCAACCCCTCCGCTCGGGCAAGATATGACACAAAGTCAGTTTTTAAGCGAAGTTTAACAGTTTTGAATTCAGAGTTTTCCTTCTCCTAGACTAGTTGTCTCACCAAGGCTGAAGAACCTAGTCTGTCCTACTATTTAATGGCATATCAATCTTTGTGGGTTATTCAGTACCAAAGTCATCCTTGTAGAAGAAGACTAAGGGAACTATTTGACTGATAACTCTAGTGATAAGGGGGTTCATACCGTTCCCAAAGCTATTTGTTCGAAAGTAAACTTTATAGCGTCGCTGGAGTTTAAACTCGCTTAGTTAGGGCTGCAAGCCAACAAATTAACCACAACGCTACGAGACCCCACCCCACCATTATTATCTTACTCCTTACGACTTCTTCACACCTACATTAACTGATTGTCTTTCTCTAGAGTCTTAGTGATAGCAAGTCTCCTCAAGTCTCCAAGACCTCTTAGTATTCTAGCAGATCTTAACAATGCCGTAGTTTGAATGGTCTCCGGTCATTCTTCAATTTGCAACTCTTCTAACTCCTTTACAAAGCCTTTAGGGATCGTTCCGAGCTCACCATTTACAATTGGTATCACCGTCACATTTCATGCTCCGTTGCTTGTTTTGGGTTGATTTAATCAGCTGGATCCAGTTGATGGGTCACACTTCGGCCGGCCGTGGTGTCAGCGGCACGGATCTGGTCAGGTGTGTAACGTATCTTGACATACCTCGAGCTTCAGGCGATCACCCCCACCCTGCTCTAACCCTCCTCGGAGTGGCTAGGTTTATCGCCTATTGCCTGAGGTGCTCCTTTTTAGGGGAATGCCGGCAGGGCCCCAGGCATCTTGAAGTAGCTGGGTGCGTCTGGGCTACGGCCCTGCACCAGGACCAACCTTAAAAAGGCCTCGTGCCACACTTATCCGGTCGACAAATGCCGTTGCTTTTTTACTTCACTTGAAAAGTTTGAGTAATTGTCTTTTTTTGTTTGTTTTGTTTTGTTTCCTTTCATTTTCACTCAATGGTCTGCTGGGGGCGGCAAAGTCCACTAATCGGTAGGTTATTATTATTATTGTTATTATTATTCCTTGCGAGTTTTTCTCGCCACCCTCAGCTGGTGGACGTTCCCGGGAATCTAATTGGTTTGTTTGGTTTGTTGGGTTTTATGGCATATCAACCTTTGTAGGTTATTTAACGCCAAATCCATTTTCATCTAAATAATCAGTTCTACTTAAAACAATCAAAAACATTTCTATTTCAAACTATTCAAGCAGTTATATGTAACGATTCAGTTAAGTGTAAATTCAGTTTCAATGTCAAAAAACAGTTCTATTACAAATAATTCAGTTAAGCATAAGCACGCAGTTTAAATGTAAATACGGTTTAATTGTCAAAAACATTTCTATTTCAAGCTATTCAGTTTAATCAAACAATTCAGTTTAGCATAAGTATGCCGTTAGTTCTATTTAACCCATAGATAGGGCCTATCAGGTGCTACCACTCAGGCCCGAGTGGACCTGGGAGTGATGGCAATGAAGGAGTACTCCGCATTCCCCAAATGCTGGAACCTCACCATCAGATTGTTTAGTGTCATATCCAGGACACTCGTTGGGCAGGAGGGGTCCTACCCCTCTGCAGAGAAGCAGTCGGTGTATTCTACAGCCCCAGCCGACTGGGCAACCGGGAATCTGAGTGACAGCAAGTCTCCTTACGTCTTCAGGACTCTTACAATTATTGTAATAATAATTTTGCTCCTTACGAGTTTTTCGCACCAGCGTTAACTGGCGGTGTCTCGCTGAATGTAATAGCAAATCACATCATATATCCAGGACTCTTCTCAGTATTATGGCCGATCTCAACAATGTTGAAACAGTCACCAAATGATTGAAATCGATTTTTCCTCCGACTTTCAACTGTTCCAATCACTTTTTCAATAATTTGTTGACCGTTTCAAACGCACCAAATACAACTGATATTACCGTCACCCTCATATTTCCCAGTATTTTTAGTTCTCTACTAAGGTCTAGGTACGACTTATCTCTCTTTTCGTTTTCTTTCATTTTCATTCTGTGGTCTGCCAGGACAACAATGTCCACTTGTTATTATTATTATTATTATTATTATTATTTGCAATAGTAGTAGTAGTAATAGTAGTAACTTGGTTGTGTTTGATGACACGTCAACCATTGTGGCTTATTTAATTCCAAACATATATATATATATATATATATATATATATATATATATATATATTTAGGCAGCATTTCTTCGTTAATGCAAATTTCATTAAACATAATAGACATTTTATGCCTACATATTTTCTTCTGGATCCGTTCGAATTCCCGTATTACTTTTATCGTATTCGGGGGGAATTGATTTATGTATTGTCCATAGTTGTATGTATCCCTAGTACTTTCTGCCCGACTTTGGGCCATCATCAGGGGAGAATCTATGACAAAAGTGATGTAACTTTTGTTTTAGCAAATTACTACTGTGTAAGGACGTCTTTGCCGTTGAAAATTATAGATTCTCGCCTGATGATGGCCCAAAGTCGGGCAGAAAGTACTAGGGATACATACAACTATGGACAATACATAAATCAATTCCCCCCGAATACGATAAAAGTAATACGAGAATTCGAACGGATCCAGAAGAAAATATGTAGGCATAAAATGTCTATTATGTTTAATGAAATTTGCATATATATATATATATATATATATATATATATATGCGATTTGAACGTGAATTGTTTGCAGGAAACATTTTTAATCGAGCCAGTGCTTATTTGTTTGCACACAGTTAAATGTTTTCAAGTGTTGCTCTGTAATGATAATTTAATTAAACAGTCATTTGTTTGCTGACATTTTAATGGTTTCAAATGTAGTAAATGTTCAAATAATTCTTTTTGACCCACAGATGGGACCCTAACAGGTTCTACCACTCTCGGTCAGAAGGGACCTGGGAGTAATGCCAGCAAAGGAGTACTTCTCATTCTCCAAGGCTCCAGCATTGGTGCCTCACCATGAGGACACTCGTTTCTCCTCTGTGTAGATACAGTCGGCATATTCTACATCCTCAGGGGACTGGGCTTACAACAACTACTACTACAATGTAGTTGTAGTTATTTTTGTTGTTGCTGTTGTTGTGGTTCCCAAAGAGTTAATTGATAACTTAATTATTCAATTAATGTTTGATGCTTTTATCAGCATTGCAATAGATCTCATTGTATTTTAAATATAAAAAATGTTCAGCTTTAATGACAACATTTAAAAAATACTCACAAATTCATCTCAAATCAAACTCTGAAATATACAAATTCATAGAAATTCTTTTCTTAAGATTTTGAATGCATCACTTATAGCAAAATGTCAGTTATTTTAAACACAAAAGATTACTTTTTGAAAATCCCTTTTTAAAATACTCAAATATTTTTTAGACACTTCCTAAAATACACGAATTAACAATCTGTAACTGTCTACAAATATAAGCATTTTTAAAATATCACCATTTCTAGATGTCAAATTTCATTTTTATTAAGTCACTTCTAAAATACATTTTGCCCAGTCGGCTGGGGCTGTAGAATACACCGACTGCTTCTCTGCAGAGGGGTAAGACCCCCTCCCACAACGAGTGTCCTAGATATGTCACTAAACAATCTGATGGTGAGGTTCCAGTAATGCAGGAGCTTTGAGGAATGCGGAGTACTTCTTCGTTGCCATCGCTCCCAGGCCCACTCTGGCCCGGAGTGGTAGCACCTAATAAGGGTCCTCTCTATGGGTTAAATAGAACTAACAACATACATATGCTAAACTGAATTGTTTGATTAAACTGAATAGCTTGAAATAGAAATATTTTGACAATTAAACCGTACATTTAAACTGCGTGCTTATGCTAAACTGAATTATTTGAAATAGAACTGTTTTTTGACATTGAAACTGTATTTACATTAAACTGAATTGTTTAACATAGAACTGTTTTGACATTTAACTGTGTGTAAACAAAACCTGTACTCATACTAAACAGAACTAGCTGAATTAGAACAGTTTGACTAAGATGAATAGCTCGAAATAGAAATGTTTTTCACGATTAAACTGTACTTACATTTAAACTGGGTGCTTATGCTAAACTGAATTATTCGAAATTGAACTATTTTTGACATTGAAACTGTACTTACACTAAACTGAATTGTTATATATAACTGCTTGAATAAACTGAATAGTTTGAAATAGAAATGTTTTTGACAATTAAACGGCGTACTCATGCTAAACTGAATTGTTTGAAATAGAACTAATTATTTACATAAAAATGGATTTGGCATTAAATAAGCTACAAAGGTTGATATGCCATAAAACCAAACCAAACCAACCAAACCTAAAACACATTACTTATAATATGTCACTCTCTAAAATCCAAAGAACACCTCTTTCTTGATTACACAAACTTATAAAATGCCATTCATCAAAATACATAATTGATTTTTTAAGAAGACACTTTCTGAAATAAAAAAAAAAATCATTTTCATAGTCACTTTCTCAAAATGATATTTTTTATTCACTTTCTAAAATAGCCAAATTTACATAATACATAATTTTTTTAAATTACTTTCTAAAAGGCACAAATATAGTAACAAAAAAAAAAAACACATTCTAAACTGTATAATTATAAGTCATGGTAATTTTTCGATGGCTGGTTTTATTCTCATCTATCGAAGTCAGACCTGAGCGATAAAATAAAACGCAGTTTTTTCCAAGCGGCGGTCGTGTCGATACTGCTATATGGATGCACTACGTGGACGCTAACTGAACGTATAGAAAAAAAAGCTTGACGGCAACTACACAAGAATGCTGCGATCAATAGAGAACGCGTCATGGAGGCAGTACCCCACAAAGCAGCAGCTGTACATCTACCTACCACCCATCATGAAAACTATTTAAATTAGACGAACCAGACATGCGGGACACTGCTGGAGAAGTAGGAACGAACTCACCAGCGACATACTCCTGTGGTCCCCTTCACATGCATGAGCAAAGGTAGGACGACCAGCTGGAACCTATATACAATAGCTCTGTGCCTATACAGGATGTAGCCTTGAAGATCTACCGTGAGTGATGTACGATTGAGACGGGTAGCGGGAGAGGTGGCGGGAGATCCATGCTGGCGGTGCGACATGATGATGATGAATAATCCTTGAGAGTTTTCCGCACCAGTGTTATCTGGAAGTGTTTCAGGGGAGTCTGAGAGTCAGCAAGTCTATTCAGGGCACCAAGACTCTTCTGAGTATTCTGGCCGATCTCAACAGTCTTAATGGTCTCGTTTCTTTGTCCGACTTTCAACCCATCAGATCCTTTGGAGACCGTTCCACTAACTACATTTCGTATCACCGTCATCTGCATGTTATATAGTTTTTTAGTTCTTAGGAAACGTCCAAATATCTATCTATCTTTTCTGCTTCTTTTATTTTCACTCTGTGGTCCGCTGGGACAGCAAAATCCACTATACGGCAAATTCTCTTCTTTTTTTTTTAATTATTACTTTGTCTGGTCATCTGGCCGGGATTAAGTGATCTGTTTGTATCTCAAAAATCCCAGAGAATTTTATGCGTTTCATTCTCCTGAACTGATTCTGGTTTGTGCATTCTTTTTCTTGCACAATTCCCCGTGGATCATCTTCCCCACCAAGTCATGTATAGTCTTATACTCTTTTTGCGCTAGTTTGCCGTATTCACTTAGTATATGATTAATGGTTTTGTCTCTATCACCTCATTATCCACACTAGCTATTTTGTTGCGTATTATCTATTTTGGCCTTAGTATAATTGGTCCTTATGGCGTTGTTGTTTTTGTGCCGCTATTAGAAGAGATTCAGTTTCGATCTTAAAGTTTTGTCTTCTTAGCCATGCCCAAGTCTTTTCGTATGAGATTTCTTCAGTTTGTCGCTTGAAATATCCATACAGTTGTTTTTCTTCCCATTTCTGTTTACTAGTTATTGTTTTTCTGTTTGTCTTTATGTTGTCAGTGTTGTTCATGGTTGTTGCAATTGGTCTTTCTTTGCTCGTATTGATGCATCCACGCTATCTTCAATGCTGGTAAGTCCTCTTCCTCCTTCTTTTCTTGACACAGTCTGTCTATGATATTTCTAGGATGTTAGACTTTATCGTCATCAACTTTCTTTTCTTCTGATCTATTTGTCTGATTTCCTCCCTTGTCCATTTTACGAACGGTCCCGAGTATCTTTCAAGGAGGATTGCCCAGGTGTTTTTCCTTTGCTGAGATTTCTCTCGTAGAGCTTGGTTTTTTGAAGTTCTCTAATTCGTCAGAAATTCTCTTTTCTTATTTTTTTTCTTCTTTTATCTTCGTTTGTTTAAGGGTGTCCGCTTCCAATATTCCCAGGTACTTGTAATTTTCCTTTTCTCCAAGCGTACTGACTCTTTCTTGATTTGGCAGTTCTATACTACCCGTTCTTTATCTTTATCCACTTTTCATTATGAGCCTGGTAAATTTTTCTATGCCAAATCCCGTCCCTATATCCTGACTGCATATTCGTATTGTTTGTATCAGTCTCAAATTCTAATTCATTTTTGCAAACAGTTTGATGTCGTCCATGTACATTATTATTATTATTATTATTATTATTATTTGCATTTTGTCCTTGTCTCCTTTCCCAATATTTGTGTTTCTATGTTGAGAGCTCATATAGCATTTTATCTTTTCTTTTTGTTTTTTGTTTTTTGTTTTTTCTGCGAGGGAGACATATTATTGATATTTGTCGTACTCTTTTTCTTCAAGGGATTTGTTGAGGTCTCTATTACAATGATCGTAATTTCTATTGCATTCACTTTTGGTAGAAGACTTCCTGAACCCACCCGCCTCTTTCCACGACTTTTCTTTATTTCTATAAATTTCCACGGAGTTCCTGAAAGCTGAACTACATCAACAAGTTTATTTCTTTCTCAAATCATTGGGAAGTATCATCTTCCAGACGGAATTTCATCAGCTGGTTTCCACCCTCTTCATCATAAAGGAAAGAAAAAAAAAGAAGGAAATGCATTGAGAGATTAAAATTCTTATTCACCTTCCCTCTTCTAGTTTTTTTTTTTTATTCGTAATTATTCCCAGTCGGTAGACACATGGAAAATCCAATCTTTAATTAAAAACAACCACCAAGGATTAAAGCTCAATGTGTTTTATTTATGAGTTATATATATATATATATATATATATATATATATATATATATATATATATATATAATTCTTATTTATATCTGAGGTAGCTCTAAAAAGTGATACTGCTGAATTTTTTATTTTTCAGGTTCGCAACCCTGATTGCTTATTACAGGATCAATGCTGACCTTGAACATATGCAAAATTATTTAATTCATGCTTTCCACTCAAAATTACCATTCAGTCGGGTATTTTTCGATAATTAAAAGTTTGTTTGGTTGATTACTGATTAATTTGTTTAAACGGTGTGTCAAACCACCCAGAGTTATTTTATGCCTAGAGGTTAAGGAATTGCATTAAGTGTATGTTTGTATTCACTTTTTTTTCTTAAGAGTTTTTTTCTTTTTAATTTTGCCCACGATTTTTAATTTTGCACACAATTCTTAAATAGATCGATTTGACCCATAGATCGGACCCGAACTGGTTCTACCACTCCGGGTCTGAGTGGATTTGAGAGTACTCCACTCTCCGAAGATCTCCAGAACTGAAGCCTCACCATCAGATGAAATTTCGGAAGGATAAAACTTCCGAAAGGGGATACGGTCAGCGTATTCTTAAAAATTGACCTTTCATTTATGTCTAGTATCGATTACTTTCCTCTCTCTTCTACTTTCCTCCCACTCAATCACGGAACATTTTTCCTACACATATACGAAAATGATTGTGTTGTATTGTCGAAATAACAGTTTGTCACTTGAACCTTAGCAGCTCTCAAAAGCCGTTGATTGTTGATTTTAGTATCATGGTGGTAAGAAGTAGAAGAAAAAAACATACTGTTGATTTTTAATTAGTTTTTTTTTTTCTGTTTCAGTTAAGCCGGTTTTCATGTCGTAGTTTTGTTATTTTGGCAATCTCACTCAGAATAATAGCTATCAAGCTGGGTTAACAGACCATTGTCTCTGAGTTCGATTCTCACCGTGCCCGATATTTTGTGTCTTCTACCAAACTTAGCTAGGCTTATTAAAAGACGTTATTTCGGCAGGAGGTAAAATCTTGTTTTAAATCTACAAAAATACTATATTTCTGAATTTCTTCCCAGATTTCACTCTGGGGAAATTTGTTGACGCTTCAATTGCGTCTAAAATCGAATCAAACTGGATAAATGGGGCTGGGATTTACACAGCTAACTATATCTCTTCCTTTCGAAACTTTACTATGACACACTGGAAATATGCTTAGGTAGAGGGAGCTTTGTTTTACGTTACTTGCTATATCATTTCGTTTCGACCCCTAAGCATGACACAACGAACACGTGCGTATATGGGGCTATGTTTTACTTAGATTGCTCTATCCGTTCCTTTTGACCCCTTAACATGACACACTCTAAATACGTATGTATAGGAGGCCATGTTTTACTTAGTATATCTGATCCCTACCGCTTCTAAACATGACACTATAAAATCCTAGATATACAGGGCTATGTTTAACGTAAGTTAGTATATCCACGTGCGACGACTCCTCCATAAGATTCCCTACATACTGGTCAGTATCACAGGCTTTGTAGCACTTAGCTTAGTATATCCGTGTGCAATGACCCCTTAGTAAGACACATGACATACTGGTCCTTACCACGGGCTGTAGCACTTAGCTTAGTGTATCCGCGTGCAACGACCCCTTAGTAAGCCACACGACATACTGGTTAGTATCACGGGCTATGTAGCACTTAGCTTAGTATATCCGTGTGCAACGACCCCTTAGTAAGACACTTGAGATACTGATTAGTACCGCGGGCTATGTAGCACTTAGCTTAGTATATCCGTGTGCAACGACCCCTTAGTAAGACACTTGAGATACTGATTAGTATCGCGGGCTATGTAGCACTTAGCCTAGTATATTCGTGTGCGACGACCTCTCCGTAAAACTTACAACATACTGGTCATTATTGCGGATTATATTGCACTTAGCTTAGTATATCCGTGCGTGACGACCCCTCCGTAAGATTCACTACATACTGGTCATTATCGCGGGCTAATTAGTACTTAGCTTAGTATATCCTTGTGCAACGACCCCTTAGTAAGACACTCGACATACTGGTCAGTATTGCGGATTATGTTGCACTTAGCTGACTATACCTGTTTCCTTTGACTTGTTAGCATGACACATTAGAAAAGTGTAGGTATATAGAGGGCTATATTTAACTTAGCTTGCCTATATTTGTTCCTTTCGACTTCTTAGCGTAACACACGACAAACACCCTGATATAGGATACTATGTTTTACTTAGCTTAGAGTATTTATTCCTTTCGTTTTCTAAACATAACATTTTACAAACTGGTAGATAGAATGAGCAATGATTTGCTTAGCTTAGTATATCTGTTCCCGTTCGACTCTTTTGCACAAGAAAGAATTTGTTGATTTATAGCGATCCAAGGAATGTATGTGTTCACAAATCTGTCAATATATCGATGGATTAATTAAATCCATTCTTTCTTCAAATATCATTCCTCCTTCTCTTCCTTCTCTTCCTCACAACATTTTTTTCTATTTTTTTCCTTTATTTTCATTTTTTTCCCTATTTTTTCCATTTTTTTTTCGCTCCGTCCTACATTCTCGTTTACTACGTCCCTTTTTTGTGTTCAAGACATCTCTGTCTCTGTCTCTGTCCGTCTGTCTGTCTCTTTCTCTGTCTTTGTCTCTGTCTGTCTGTCTGTCTCTTTCTCTGTCCCAGTCTCTCTCTGTCTCTCTCTGTCTCTCTGTCTCTCTCTTCCGTTTTATGTATATTTATAACTGATTGTGTGACAGACAGTAACGTTGAATGCTGTTAAGTTAATCATTAGAAAAATCTATTATCGAGATTTACGCATTTAAAAACAGAATTGTCGGCTCTATTCATAAAAAAAACTCTCGTATAAACAGATCCTGGGTCAATCAAGAACTTCAAAATTTGCAACCACAAAATAATAAATTGTTTAAGAAAAATTAGATTAATTATAATGCTTTTGTCTCTTATAATGAATATTATGTATTTTTGAATCGAACTGTATATGTACGTGTTAGTGTATATATATATATATATATGTGTGTGTGTGTGTGTGTGTGTGTTCACATTTTTAGCCAATTTATATCAAATATCTGTATGCACGCGCACTTATACAGACATACATACATTTATATACCATTGGCCGAATGAGTAGAGTGTTCGCCAATGGTCCGGGAGACCTGGGTTCAATCCCGGGTCGAGTCATACCAAAGACTCAAAAATGGTACTTGATGCCGCTTTGCTTAACACTTAGCGTTATAAGATAAGGATCAAGAGTAAAGTGGAGCAATCCAGGGAAAGGAGTAGCGCCTAACACGTCGATGTGTTACCTATTGAAAAGGGGACCTTTGGGTCACCCTCGACTAAGGTCGCCAACTTTACTTATATATATCGTCATAATCAAGTCACGCTGCTAGCATGGATTTCCCAGACTCTCTCTCTCTCTCTCTCTCTCTCTCTCTCTCTCTCTGCGTCTCTATCATCTGTCGCTTCTGGTAGGTCTTCCAGACTACATCCTGTGTCCGCACAGAGCTCTTGTAGGGAAGTTCTTGATCGGCCAACACTGACACACGTTTTCTTGCATTGTTCCACGTGTTTTGTTCGTCTTATTTGGATAGTTTTAGTGATGGGAGGTAGGTGACTATACAGCTGCTGTTTCGTGGGGTATTGCTTCCAGGAGTCGTTCAGTTGAGCTCGTAGCAATCTTGTACAGTTCCCGTTAAGCTTTTACTCTAGACACTTAGTCAGCGTCCATGTTATGCACCCATACAGAAGAATTGACACAACTGCTGCTTATTGGAAGAAATTTCGTTTTATTTTATCGCATACATCAGACTTCCATATGATCGATAGCCTATCAATAGCAATCTACGCCTTCGTTCGGCGGATAAAGATATCACTTTCAGTAGATGAGACGCTGCTGCCGAGGGTATTTGAACATATCCTCTAATTTCAGAGAACTACCATTCAGAGTAGAGATGTGTCCTTTTTTATTAAAACACATGTAGTCAGTTTTGACAGCATTCATATGGAAGCCAACGCTAACTGCTGCCTGCTCCAGGCTACGCAGCAGGGATTCGGCTCGGGTGGATGTATTTACAAGTAGCGCTATCTCATCGACATTGTCTGCGTCCGTAATAGTTTCTGCGGGATATCGTCTGCTCCTTTCCTTTTTTAGTGTAAGGCCATTTTCTTTTATTAGAGCTATCGACTTTCTAAATACGCTGTCTCACCAGATAATAAACCATTATTGGGCTAATGTATCCTCTTGCAGAACTCCAGCAACAATGTCGAAAATGTCACTGTCTCCTTCCGGAGAGGGAACCTTGACGTTTGTGTTACTATAGAGCATCATTATGGCTGTGACACTTTCTTTGGGGAGACCATACGTTAGAAATATTTGCTCCGTCTTCCCTCTGTACATGGAATTTGCTCCATCTTCCCTCTGTGCCTAGGAGAAATCTACAAACAAGAGTGTCGCCTATATATATATATATATATATATATATTCTCGAATACCTCAAGACAATCACATTTATTCAAAGATAGATACATACAATTGTACATTTGTGTACATACGAACATTCACGCACACACGCACACACAAGCACATGTGTATGTGTGGGTGTGTGGGTGTTTTTAACTATCAACGATATGTATATATATATATATATATATGATTTTTCCCCAATATATATTTTTTAAAAATCTGTAAAATCGAAAGCCTATCAATGTCTGAGTATATATATATCTGGAAACCAATATATCCCTGTATTAAAATACATATCTTAATATTCAGTATATATATATATATATATATATATATATATATATATATATATATATATATATTCAAAACTATCTCCTAATTAACCTGATTCTTGATGCTTACATTTCAGTAAAGCATTTCTTCTAAACATGCACTCACGCACACACAAATATTCCCAGGTACTTATCCTGATGCCAACATATCTGTTCTCATCGTGTGTCATTTAAAAACATTAGCCCCTATTATCATGAGTGGAGAGTTTAAAAATCAATAAAGCTCTATTCAGTTTCATATTTACAGAATGAAGATTCACGAAACTTTATCCTAAGCGCCAAATACGATTTATATTCATTGCAATTCGATCTCATCTCTAGAGACTAGAACGATATTATAATGATCCTGACTCTCTCTCTCTCTCTCTCTCTCTCTCTCTCTCTCTCTCTAACAACTTTTCTATCGTATATCTATCTATCTATCTATCTATCTGTATCTCTTTCTCTTCTTCTATCTATCTATCTATTTCTGTTCATACCAGCCTATTTGTCTATATTTCTTATTTATCTATTTATCAATCTAACTCTGTTTATATCTATCCATCAATCTATCCGTTTATTTATCAATCTATCATATTTATCGATTTCAGTTCATATCCATCAATGTTTTTTCATATCTATCAAATTCTATTTACATCAATTTATCTGATTATGTTCATGTCTCTCTATCAACCCAACATTTCTATTTCTGTTCCTACCTGTCTATATTTTTCTTATCTATCTATCTATCTGTACTTATATCTATCTTTATCTGTTTATATCCAATAAACCATCTCTCTATCTATCTTTCCGTCTTTTGATTTCCAACACCGACAAATGCAGAAATTCATATATTGTGATCCCAGTCTACAAATTCCCTAATTAAATCAATTAGTCGGCAAATTATGAGGAAAACATTTATTTAAACGCAACAAATTTCTACTTTTCAACGCTATTACATTCCTAACGCAACGGCATTAGGTACGCCATTGCCTCAGTTGAGTTTGAAGTCATCTGGTGCATTTTTGAAGAAAAGAAAACGTAAACATTCCTCTATTTACATGAAGCAAAAGTCAAAGAACGTAATTATACATAAATATAGGGAGAGATGCTATCTGAGGGATAGTTTGAGCTCAAGAGTCAAGGATTTATTCTGGAGTTAAAACCAGCTCGGGCTTGTACACGTCAAGGATGTTGAAAACAGAATATTACTCTTTTAACACAGGAGTAGGTTGATGACTTTAGACTTAAATTATACCATTTCCACAAAACTGAGAGATAAGAAAACACAAGTTATACAAGTTTTACGAGCTTATGAAAAATAGATTCGTTGTGTTCTTTTCTGACTTTCCTTCCACACAGACGATCAGGTCAGAACATAAGAACCAAGTGGCTCTTATCTGAGATTGACTTAGTTTGGATCAGTACTCACTCACACATCCATTTGCTTAAAATCCTTATGAGCTCTTGCAACATTAAGCAATAAACTAGATTTTGTAACTTTTCAAATATTTATGCATAGTACTTCCACCAGCATTTATGCGTATTACTCTACAGAAAGTACTGCTTATAAGTCTATAAATTTTCCAAATATTCAACTTTAGAGTCATAAGAGATAATTAAATACATTCATTGTAATGTTGATTACAACAAAATTTGGTTCTTCTTGTATGATGTTCGTATTTTTTACTTTTAAAACTAAGCGATTACTAAGAAACTCTCTGTTTGTATAAATACTTATGAGCAGTACGATATCAATCAAAATGTCTGTCAACAAAATCTTGGAATCTCCCCAAGGGGGGTGGGGGTCGGTCGCTATAATATCAATTCTGCTTTTCTAATCAATCAACTCGAATAGAAGCGAAAGGCGCCTCTGGTGGTGTAATGGTTAGCAAGCTCGACTAGCAAACCTACACGAGTGAGTTCGAGTCTCATTGGGTGCCCCTTTCATATGGCCTTGTGCCACATCTAAGCAAAAAGCTTAGTAAATTTTAAGGCGCCTCTGGTGGTGTAATGGTTAGCAAGCTCGACTAGCAAACCTACACGAGTGAGTTCGAGTCTCATTGGGTGCCCCTTTCATATGGCCTTGTGCCACATCTAAGTAAAATGCTTAGTAAATTACAACTCGAATAGAAGCGTTAAAATTGATGTGGGATGGAAATCAGCTCATGTAATTTCAAGGGTGGCCTTAGAAGTTCATAGGCTACAAAATAGGTATTATTACGTAATATCTGGTGTTGATTTTTCTTACCAATGGGATCCTAGCTCTGCAATAATGAAAGTGTACGGACAGCAAGGTGGACTACATGGAAAGATAAACATCATTGGATGACAAAACAAGAGTATATCATGGTCAGCCTAACAACTTTTCAGCCGACCCTCGTATGAACAAATATACACACAGATCTCAGTTTCTTTATCTCTCTCTCTCTCTCTCTCTCTCTCTCTCTCTCTCTCAGTATATATATATTAGCAGATGATAACATAAAATAATATGTTTTAACAATTAATAAATAAATAAAAATGCATTATATATAAATGAATATATATCATCATCATCATCATGTCTCGATATCAGCACGGGTATCCCTGATCCTTTCTCGCCACCCTTCTCTATCATCCATTGCTTCCATCAAGTCTCCAGGGATACATCCCGTATCGGCACAGAGCTGTTATACATAGGTTCTAGCTGGTCGTCCTGCCTTTGCTCGGCCATGTGAAGGGGTCCACAGGAGTACATCCCTTATGAGCTCGTCCTTACTTCTCCGCATGTCTGGTTCGTTCAACTTTGATAGTTTTCGTGATGGATGGTCGGTGGCCGTACAGCTGCTGCTTTGTGGGTTGTTGCCTCCATGACTTGTTCCATATTGTTGCAGCATTCCTGTGTAATTGCTGTCAAGCAATTTCTCCATACGTTTAGTTAGCGTCCATGTAGTAACTCTATACAGCAGTATCGACACGACTGCTGCTTGGAAGAAACTGCATTTTATTTCATCGGTCAGATCTGACTTCCACATGACCGATAGCCTATCGATAGCTGTTCATACCTTTGCTAGTTACGTATTGATGTCTGTCTTGGTTGATGAGACACTGCTTCCTAGGTAGGTGAACTTGTCAACTAGTTTCAGAGAGCTACCGTTTAGTGTGGAGATGTCGTTATTTGATTAAAGTACATATATTCCGTCTTGTGTATATTGACAAGGAGGCCGATGCCTGAATCTACTCGTTCCAGACTATGTAGCAGGGGTTCGGCTTGGGCGAATGTATTTGCCAGAAGCGCTATGTCATCGACGTAGTCGGCGTCAGTAATTGTTTTGCGGAGTACCTTCTGCTTCTTTCCTTTGTTATCTTGAAATCGTTTTCTTTCATTTCTCGATAGATGTTCTAAGCATGTAGTCTAGACAGATGATAAACAGATATGGGGCGAATGTGTCTCCTTGCAGTACATCTGCTACTATGTCGAAGTAGTCTATGTCTCCATCTGAAGAACGGACTTTTACTTTGGTGTTTCTATGTAGCATCATTATGGCTGCGACGATTTCTTTTGGGAGGCCGTAGGCGAGTACAATTTGTTCGATCTTTCCTCTGTGTATGGAGTCAAAGGCCTTGATGAAGTCGACAAATAATATTGTTGCCTCTAGGTTTTTTGCACGTACACCTTCAAGAATTCGACGGATAGTCAAAATTTGTGACGTCGTGGATCTATTCCTCCGGAAGCCATTTTGATTCTTCTAAAGTATCTTCTCAATTTTAGGTTCTATGCAGTTGCGTAGTAGAGCAATGTATATCTTGGCCACTATGGATGTAAGGGTTATACCTCGCTAGTTCATGCCTAATCTGAGGTGGCCCTTTTTAGGCAAAGGGAGGATGCATCCTTTCATCCATATGTCGATTGGGTTTTGATTATATACGACATTACGGTGTTGGAGCAGAATGCCGTCGAATTGCCTGATCTTTCATACTTTTGCGGGTATTTCATCATCGCCCTGGTGCTTTTCTATTTTTAATTTTTCTTAAAACCGAGTCGAGATTTTTTTTAGCGTAAACAATCCTAATTTGATGTCTAATTGCTTTCTTATAATTCTCGTGATTTGTTCATAAGTAACTTTCCGAGTAAATTCTCGAAATGTTGTTTCTATAGGACTATTCGTTCTTGTTGGTTGGTAGCTTTCAGTTTAGCTTTCGCAGTATTCTTCCTTCTGCTCGCTTTGTTGACCGTTTGTCATGCTATCCTAGTTTTCCATCTTCAACCGAGTCTCTAATCTTATCTATCTGATTTTGTATGTATTCTGTTTGTTCTTTTAGGTATATGTTAGCTAATTCATTTTGTGCTTTCTTAAGTTTGAGGGTATTGATATTGGTTGGGTTCTTCCTATTGCATTTGGAGGCAGTTTTCACGTCTGCACGCTTTTCCTTAACCGCTAATGTCTCTCAGGGGACTCTAGGTTTAGTTCTTTGTTTAGTTGGTATGTATTCTGCTGCCGCTTCTACGTCGGCATTGACGAAATTCTCATATTCGTCATTCGGAGTATGTGTTTCTGTCTTCTCCTGTTGTACATCGAAATTGTTTCTTAGTGTTAACGCATATTTATCTCTAATATGCATGTTATTAAACAGGGATCAGTCATAGTGTATAGTGGTTGTTGTTCGAGTCGCATTCTTTCGTAGGCTCAGTCGTAATTTTGCAGTTACAATTCGGTGATCGGAGGACACACCCTCGAATGAGGAGTAGGCCTCGCAATTCAATGCGCAATGATTCCATTTCTTATTTATAAAGACAAAGTTTATCTGTGCTTTAGTATTGTTTGCGTATGTGCAGGTCCAGAGTTTTCCATCCTTTTTCTGAAATTTTATATTGAGGCATGTTAATCTATTTTCTAGCGTGGAATCTGTTAGATGTTGTCCATTTCTGTTTGACGAGTTGTGTAGGCTGAATTTGTAGTTTACATTTTTACCGATTTGGGCATTCATGTCTCCGTCAATGACGAGGGCGTTGTGTTTCGGGACGCTACGTACAAGGGAGGATAGCTCATCATAGAAGGCGATGAGGTCAGTTTCTTCAATAACATTGATCGGGCTGTGGCAGGAGATGATTATTGTGCTGGGGTTGCCATTAAAAGTAACTAACATCACCCTAGGTTGCATTTTTTCCATGCTATTTAGTGTTTAAGACTCGTGGTCCGATAAGCATACCGACACCTCTTCTCGTGGCATTGATAGAGTTTTTCCATGCAGACGCAGTGGCTAGCGTCCATCCATTGCCAGTATCGTGATATTTGATATCCTCGCTATGTGTGTATCTATGTTCTTGTATGCATATAATGTCTATTTTATAATATATATATATATATATATATATATATATATATATATATATATATATATATATATATATGTGTGTACAGTAAATGGACACGGCTACTCGAGTTCAAATACTGGACGAGGCTGCATTTCACATAGTGATAATACCCTTGGGAAAAAGGTATGAATCCAACTATTCTTCCTCCTGTTATGGGTAAATAGTAGGGCAGACAGGGCTCTTTAACCTTGGTATGGACAAGAAATGAAAGAGAAAGAAAACTCTAAATTCAAACCAGCTAAATTCTGTTCAAAACTGACTTTGTGTCGTATCCTGCTCGTGCTAAGGCGTTGGATATATATATATATATATATACCCACAGACACACACACATATATATGTGTGTGTGTGTGTGTGTGTGTGTGTGTGTGTGTGTGTGTGTGTGTGTGTGTGTGTGACATTTATTTTTATCCAATGAATATGAATGGTATTAGGTATATATTTTAGGAAGCTTTAGTATATTTGGTTTTATGGAAAATCAACTCTTGTAGGTTATTTAATGCCAAATTCTGTTTTTGCATAGATAGTTTTTAAGCGGACAGTTTGCAATTTACTTTATTTTTAAACGAATTGGATCTCATTTATTTGCACACAGTTAAATGGCTTCAAGTTTTGTATTTAACACAAATTATTCTATACAATATTTTCTTGCACTTCAAATATTGTTATCTAATACAAATAATTCAATTTAATATCAATCGTTTCTTTGCACAGTACAGTAAATGATTGAATACTTTTATTTGATCCATAGATGAAACCCTTGTCTGTAAAATCTCTACGAGTCAGAGTTGACCTGAAAGTAATAGCAATGAAGGTGTATACCAAATCCCTCAAAGCTCCGGGACAGGGGCCTCACCGTCAGATTGTTTAGCGTCATATTTTGGACACTCGTTGAAGTGCAGTCGGCTTATTCTGGAGACCCGGCTGATTGGGCTTGTGATAGATAGATAGATAGATAGATAGATAGATAGATAGAAACCTGATATTGGTAAAATCCACAAATTATCTGTGACCGGAATAAATTCATTATGCACATCATTGCGGTACCCTTAAAGGCGATGGCCGAGAAATCTAAGTAATTTTTAGCACAACCCACCCGAAGTTTGAGAAGTCTCCGTAATAAACTTGATCTCACGGCATTCGTTGGAGGGAGGGTCCTTATACATATACGTAAAAAGAAAATAAAAATAGATTCTTATAGATAAACACAGATGTTCACTCGAATAAAGTCTTATATACTTTATTGTAAAAGCATTGCTACTCAACCTTTGAGGCTAAGAGGTGCATATTTGCCATGGTCCTGTTCCAGGGGGTCGTCCTCACAAGCAACTCCTACTCCCTTGACTAAAAGGGTTAAGACTTGGGTTTACTGTGTGCAGAGTGCTGTAACTCCTCAAAGAAGAATGCCGATAGAACAACGACATTTTTTACTCTTGCAATCCTTGTTACCTACTTTCCGGGTGTTCTTAGGTTAAATTGATCTTGTATCAGGTTTTTTTTACGACAGGTATAGGTAAATACATATTTACTTTATTGAAGCAGTCTTGAGCGATTATCATACTGTGTGACCAACTCGTCTTGAGCCAGACTAGATACACTTAATAAGTGCTTGATGCTCAATTAAAAAAGACAGAAACAAGAAACTTGCTTAAAGGACTTATTACGCTAGTGTGTCCTTATGGCGTAACTTTCATCGTCAAAGTGAATTGACTGGGTGATCTAATTCAAATCTTGGACGAAAGAGTATACATTTCAATTTGAGAAATGAATGAATTTTTCGTTTATTCTTATGCTATAAGTTTAAATACAATTAGAAAGATAGATAATAAAAAGTTTCTGATCGATATGAATAGATATATAGAATTTAACAGATTCTGATTGACAGATACGTTAGTTTAGGAAGGCAGAATGAGCTCGTTTGCCTTTATTCGTAAACCAATCTAGAAGAAGGAAAACTGAGTTCAAACTTGCTGTACTCCGCTTAAGAACTGACCTTGTGTCACATCCTTCCATTTCAGGGGTGTTTAAGTAGATATATTCTTTTGTAAGTTCGATTCTCAAATCAAAAAAGGTGATTACCTTCTTGGTTGGGCTGAGAATTTTTCAGATTTGCCATCTTCAGCACACGGGTTCACTCACCTCCAGATGAAATGGAAAAGATGAGTGAATATTCAACAAGAAGAGAATTAAATTGGTACTTTCACAGTCAATTGGTATCAAGAAGTCAATGAATTCGTTGGCAGAGACACTTCTGAAGAAAGAAAGAAAGAAAGAAAGAAAGAAAGAAAGAAAGAACAAACGAGAGTAGTGAAGAAAGAAAGAAAGAAAGAAAGAAAGAAAGAAAGAAAGAAAGAACACACTAATGCATAAGACAAAAGACACCAATGAGGAAAACAAAAATTCCCACTATGAAACAGAAAACATTATTTACTAAGATTAATCTTGTAAGATACAAGGCCATTCCTTCGTAGTCATTACTTCCAGACCAACTCAGAGAGAATCTGTTAGAGTGCCATTTTTTCTCACTAGCGTTAGGTGATGGTTTCTTACTGGAGTTTGAGTGACAACTTGTCCCCTTAAGTTTCCAGGACTCTTCTTAGTATTCTGGCCGATCTGCTGTAGTTTGGATAGTCTCTACTCGTCCTCTTCTTTCCAAGTCCCCCAGTCCCTGTTCTAATCCTTTGATGACTGTATCGAGTGCACCAATTACAAATGGTATCACCGTCACTTTCATGTTCAATACTTTTTCCAGTTCTCTTGCAAGGTCAAAGTACTTATCTTTTTTCGCTCTCCTACAGTTTTACCCTGTGGTTAGCTGGGTTAGGGTTAGGGTTAGGGCCCTGCTGTGGTCAGTTGGATCGGCAAAGTTCACTCATTAGTATTTCTACCATTATTACTACTACTACTACACGTTGAGAGTTTTCCACATCAGCATTAGCCGATGGTCGTTCACTGGATTTTAAGTAACAGCAAGTATCCTCAAGTCTCCAGGACTATTTTCAGTATTCTAGCCGATCTCAATAATGATGTAGTTTGGATGGTCTCCACCCATCCTCTGATTTCCATGTCCCCCAGTCCCTTTAATAATCCTTTGGTGACTATACCAAGAGTACCAATTGGTATAATTGTCACTTCCATGTTCCACAGTTTTTTCAATTCCCAAGCAATGTCGAGGTATTTATCTCTTTTTTCCCTTTCTTTCAAATTTACTCTGTGGTCAGCCGGGACAGCAAAGTCCACAATTTTGCAAATTATTTTTGGTTGTTGTTCTTTTTTATTATTATAAGGTCTGGTTTTCTGGCCGAGATTAGGTGATCCGTTTTTATGTCAAAATCCCAAAGGAATTTATGCGTGTCATTCTCCAGGATATATGCTGGGTTGTATATATACCATTTGTTCGTATGGGCAAATTTAAATTTCTTGCACATCTCCCAGTGGATCATCTTGCCCACCCAGTCGTGTCTAGTCTGATACTTTTTCTGTGCTAATTTGCTACATTCACTTATCATGTGATTGATCTTTTCGTCTCAATCACCACATAACCTACATTTGCTATTTTGTTGCGTCCTATATATTCTTGCTTTGATATGATTATAGTGTTGTTTTGTGCAGCGTCCTATATATTCTTGCTTTGATATGATTATAGTGTTGTTTTGTGCAGCGTCCTATATATTCTTGCTTTGATATGATTATAGTGTTGTTTTGTGCAGCTTTCTGAAAAGATTCAGTTTCTTTTTCTTTGCCACGTCCAGGTTTTCTCGTGTGAGATGTTGCTTATTAGTCGCTTAAAACGTCCAAAGAATTGTTTTTCTTCCCATTTTTGTTTTCTGGTTATTGTCTTTCTATTGGTCCTCATGTTGACAGTATTGTTTCTGATGGCTGTAATGTCTTTCTCCACTCTTTTTTATGTAATCTTCAAGTCGTTATATTGATGTGTCAATACTGTCTTCAATGCTGGTAAGTCCTCTTCTTCCTTTTTTCCTTGACACATATAATTTGTCAACGTTATCTCTGGGATGTAATGCCTTGTGCATGGTCATAAGTTTTCTTGTCCTCAGGACCATTTGTTTAAGTTCTTTCCTGGTCTACTTCAAGAATGGTCCTGAACACCTTACGAGCGGGACAGCTCAGGTATTTATTCCATTGATAAGGTTTCTGCAATATAATTTTGTCTCGAAGAGCTGTCTGGTTCTCTTGAAATATTCTTCCTTAATTTTTTCTTTCATCTCCTCATCTTTCATGGTGTCAGCTTCAAATATTCTCAAGTATTTGTAGGTTTCCTTTTCTCCGAGCGTTGTAATTTTGTCTTGATTTGGTAGTTCCATTCCCTCCGTCAGATATCGTTTGGTGCTTTTTATTACTAGCATGCCGCATTTTTCTAAGCCAAATTCCATGTCCTGACTGTATATTCTGACTGAGTTTATCAAAGTCTCCAATTCTTTTTCATTTTTTGGCAAACATCTTGATGTCGTCCATGTACATTAGATGATTGATCTTTTCTTGCGATTTACTAAGTTTATATCCGGCTGTGCATTTTCTGAGTATGTGGTTACGTGGCATCATTTAAATTATGAATAGTAATGGTGATAGTGCATCTCCTTGGAATATACCTCTTTGGAGCTTCGTTTCAGCTAAGCTTTTCCCTCCTGCTGTCAATTCCATTCTTCTGGTTTTCATGGTTTTCTCGATAAAGTTTATGACTTCATCTGATATTTTCTACATTTTTAGACTTTATTATCCAGCTTTGTGGGACCATATCATATGCCTTTTTGTAGTCAATCCAAGCCATAGCTAGATTGTTGCGTCTTATCTTGCTCTCGTTGAGGATAAGCTGATCAATTAAGAGTAGTTCTCCCGTGCCTCTGGATCCTTTGCAGCATCCTTTCTGTTCCTCAGAGAACAATCCGTGGCTTATAAGCGAGAACTAAATTTCTTCCCTTATTTGTGCCGTTAGTATTATCCACATCATTGACACGTTATTGTTCTGTAGTTGTTTGGAACGGTTCCTTTACATAAGTCTTTTTTGACCAGTGTAGTCTTTCCTTTGGTCATCCACTCGGGTACGTGTGCTTCTTGAGGACGTGTGTTCGTTTCGAGTATTAGTCTGTCATGAATGGTTGTGAATTTCTTGATTCAGAATCCATGTATTCCATTATGGCCGGACGTTTTATAATTTGATATACGTTTTAGTGTCATTCTCAGTAAATCTATGTGTATTTTTTTCGTCTTTCGAGTCCTCTAACTCTTTCACCATGTTGCTTATCCATTCGGCTTTTTTATGTTCTCTTGATAGCCATTTTTTACTCTAAAATTGTTCGGCTTCTCTTGTATCCAGTTGTTGGTATGTTCTTGTGTCATCTCCCACGACTTGTTGGTAGAATTTTCTTTCATTGTTTTGGAATGTCCTGTTCGTCTGTATTGTTTTACCCTTTGTCGATATCTTTTTAATAATCCTTCTTTCGCTTGGACTTTCTGGTTTATTTCCTCTCAAGTTGTATTGATATTTTTTCTTGCGTTTCTTTTTTCTTTTTTGTCCCAGCATGTTCCAGCCTTTTTCCTTTGTTTTATCATTTTTTCTCTTTTTTCGTAGCTTTCTAATCTGCGTTTCCAGTCGAATATCTCATCCAGGTTTTAATTCTTTGTTCGTGCTTTTCAAGGGAACCCCTATTTTCTCACAAACTAATTTTGCTCCTGCATAGCTTAGTTAATTTAATTCGGTTATGTTTTTGTTTTGTTTTTTTGTATGTATGTTGATACTCATCATTATTAAAATTATTTTACTCGTGAGTTTTTCACACCAGCGTCAGCTGATGGTCTTTCACGGGAGTCTGCGTGACAGCAAGTCACTTCAGGTCCCTAGAACTCTACTCAGCATTCTGGACGAACTCAACAATGCTGTTTCTGGATGGTTTCGATTCTTCCTCTTGGTTTCAACTCTTTTAGTCCCCTATTATTACTATTATTAGATATGAATAGTAAGTTGGAACCCTGTGTTTGCTTGCAAATTATTGTTATAAAATAGGAATGATTAAAACCATAAGATGTTATACAAGTTGTAGGAATACTTGAAACCATCTAACTGTGCAACTTAATTGTCTACAAATGAGTATTACTCCTTGCAAGTTTTTCACTCCAGTTTTAACTGATGGTTTTTCACTAAAGTATGAGTAACATCAAGGACTCTTCTAAGTATTCTACTTGATTTTACCAGTGCTGTGGTCTTAATGGTCTGGATTCTTTCTCTGATTTTTTGTTCCTTTCGTCTCTCTTCCTGGTTTTTAAGGACCGTTTAACACACAATCAACCACAATCACGTCAACTTAATGTTTCACGGGGTTTCTTTTAACTCTCTTCCAAGATCCAAATATTTATTTATATTTTTGTTTCACTCTATGATCCGATGAACCGGCAAAATCCACTAGATAACAAGTTCATTATTTTTATTAGTTACGGCCGGGATTAGGTAATCCGTTTGTATCTCAAAATAACAGAGAAGTTTACTCGTTCCATTTTCTAGAAAAACTTCTGGTTAGTGCATGTACCATTTGCCAACATGGTCGAATTTCAATCTCTTTCAAAACTCTTAGTTTATCACCATTCCCACCCATTCATGTCTACTCTAGTAAACCTTTTTTGCCAGTTAGCTGCATTCGCTTATAATGTGATTTACTGTTTTATCTCAGTCACCACATGAACCTTCACTTGCTATTCTTCTGTATATTATCACTTTTTCTTGACAAATTATTAGTATTAGATAGGAATACTTGAAACCAAATAAGAGTTTGCGAATTATTTATATAAAGAGTTGTTGCTTGAAGTTCTAATCCTTTACAACCCGTTATTATTAATTTCTGACAAAAAGAGACTGACTTCAGCTGTAAATACCCCAGCAAGGTTTGACTTGTAAAACCAAACAACCAATCAAAAACACAAGCATACGACAAGATATGCACTTAGTTTAACTTAGAAAAGTAACGATGGATTCTATATGTATACTTGCAGAAGTACCCGACATTTTTCAAGATACAAATAATATTCTACAGTACATTTTGTAAAGCAAAAATTCCTTCTATAAGAGCTTTAAGCATTGTGTGTGGATGGTTGATTGAACTAACACTTTGAAATTACTCTTGTAAAAAAATGTTATCAAAAATTATCACCAGTAACACCCAAACATAAAATATTTAACTCATCATGCTTTGTGTAACTAAATTAGAAATTATTGTATTTCAAATGATCAAATATAATCACTATTTTCTATTAAGTAATGATATAAAATGGAGATAATTCAACCATCGATATGCTTATGCATTTTTGGTAAATTTTCAAGGCCCCGATCATGTTTTTAATGGCCTTTTATGGCCATTAAAAATTTGTTGGGCGTCTTTGAATGCATTAGAGTCACCCAAAGGTTGTTTTTTTAAGATATATTTTTATGCATAAACTAGATTTTTATTTGATTTTAGATTCTGCACCTGGACATACCAGTTTTACTAGCTTTCTACACTTAGCTTTTTGGCTAATTTTACTTCAAAAAGTATCAGGATCACCCCAACTCGCGGAGAAGAGAGAGTAGTCTCACATATTCTGGAAGATTTAGAATTTTCTGATCCATTTTTAAGGCAAAGTGATCCATGTACCTTAAAGGTAATCTCATCCTTCTCTACGATGACCTAAATAACATGGAAACACTCCTTGAGGGAAAAGGATTTCCCTCGACTTGTTTCGAAATTGGCTAATTAGCCTAAGTATAGGTGATAAGTAATCAATCAATCAAACGAAAAGAATTGTACATTAAATTAAGCTTACCTTAAAATGACAAGGAAGAGATAAGTGTTGATGTTTAATAACGTTAGCTTTGAACAACAGCAGGCTTAAGGCTAAGATAGGAATCAATATTTCATCAGATTATCTTAGAACGACAACAGGCCTAAGGTAATGAAAGGTGTCGATATTTAATAACGTTAGATTTGAACGACAACAGACCTAAGGCAATGATAGGTGTCTATATTTAATAACGTTAGATTTGAACGACGACAAGCCTAAGGCAATGATAGGTGTCGATATTTAATAACATTAGATTTGAACGACGATAAGCCTAAGGCAATGATAGGTGTCGATATTTAATAACGTTAGATTTGAACGACAACAGGCCTAAAGCAATGATAGGTGTCTATATTTAATAACGTTAGATTTGAACGACGACAAGCCTAAGGCAATGATAGGTGTCGATATTTAATAACGTTAGATTTGAACGACAACTGGCCTAAGGCAATGATAGATTTAGATCTCTAATAACGTTAGATTTGAACGACAACAGGCCTAAGGCAATGATAGGTGTCGATATTTATTCAGCTCAGCTTAGAAGGGCATAATTGCCAATGTGGTAATAGAATTTGATATATTCTAACGTTATCTTAAACAAGTAACACGCTCTAAGGCATTAATACATTTTTTTGAAATTATATAAAAAGATGGATATTAAAATGGAAGAAATACTAGAGAGCATAGTAATCTAACTTCAATACTAAAGGTGTAAAATAAACAAAATGTTGAAAGAGAAATATACAGTGGAGGAAATTTAAAAAAACCTCTGGATTTTTGCTGTCCGGTTGAAATAAGGAGGAGAGCAGGAAAAAAAGGGTAAAAAGAAGGTAAAGAGATTAAGAGAAATGAAGGTGGAAAGAAAGTAGAGAGAGTAAGAGAAATGAAGGTAGAATGAAGGTAGAGAGAGTAAGAGAAATGAAGGTAGAATGAACGTAGAGAGAGTAAGAGAAATGAAGGTAGAATGAATGTAGAGAGTGTAAGAGAAATGAAGGTAGAATGAAGGTAGATAGAGTAAGAGAAATGAAGGTAGAATGAAGGTAGAGAGAGTAAGAGAAATGAAGGTAGAAAGAAAGTAAAGAGAGTAAGAGAAATGAAGGTAGAAAGAAGGTAGAGAGAGTAAGAGAAAAGGGAGGTAGAAAGAAGGTAGAGAGAGTAAGAGAAAAGGAGGTAGAAAGAAGGTAGAGAGAGTAAGAGAAATGAAGGTAGAAAGAAGGTAGAGAGAGAAAGAGAAATGAAGGTAGAAAGAAGGTAGAGAGAGTAAGAGAAAAGGAGGAAGAAAGAAGGTAGAGAGAGTAAGAGAAATGAAGGTAGAAATAAAGTAGAGAGAGTAAGAGAAATGAAAGTATAAAGAAGGTAGAGAGAGTAAGAGAAAAGGGAGGTAGAAAGAAGGTAGAGAGAGTAAGAGAAATGAAGGTAGAGAGAGTAAGAGCAATAAAGGTAGAGAGAGTAAGAGAAATGAAGGTAGAATGAAGGTAGAGAGAGTAAGAGAAATGAAGGTAGGAATAAAGTAGAGAGAGTAAGAGAAATGAAAGTAGAAAGAAGGTAGAGAGAGTAAGAGAAATGAAGGTAGAATGAAGGTAGAGAGAGTAAGAGAAATGAAGGTAGAATGAAGGTAGAGAGAGTAAGAGAAATGAAGGTAGAATGAAGGTAGAGAGAGTAAGAGAAATGAAGGTAGAAATAAAGTAGAGAGAGTAAGAGAAATGAAGGTAGAATGAAGGTAGAGAGAGTAAGAGAAATGAAGGTAGGAAGAAAGTAGAGAGAGTAAGAGAAATGAAGGTAGAAAGAAGGTAGAGAGAGTAAGAGAAATGAAGGTAGGAATAAAGTAGAGAGAGTAAGAGAAATGAAGGTAGAAAGAAGGTAGAGAGAGTAAGAGAAATGAAGGTAGGAATAAAGTAGAGAGAGTAAGAGAAATGAAGGTAGAATGAAGGTAGAGAGAGTAAGAGAAATGAAGGTAGAATGAAGGTAGAGAGGGTAAGAGAAAAGGGAGGTAGAAGGAAGGTTGAGAGAGTAAGAGAAATGAAGGTAGAATGAAGGTAGAGAGAGTAAGAGAAATGAAGGTAGGAATAAAGTAGAGAGAGTAAGAGAAATGAAAGTAGAAAGAAGGTAGAGAGAGTAAGAGAAATGAAGGTAGAAAGAAGGTTGAGAGAGTAAGAGAAATTAAGGTAGAATGAAGGTAGAGAGAGTAAGAGAAATGAAGGTAGAAAGAAGGTAGAGAGAGTAAGAGAAATGAAGGTAGGAATAAAGTAGAGAGAGTAAGAGAAATGAAGGTAGAAAGAAGGTAGAGAGAGTAAGAGAAATGAAGGTAGAAAGAAGGTTGAGAGAGTAAGAGAAATGAAGGTAGAATGAAGGTAGAGAGAGTAAGAGAAATGAAGGTAGAAAGAAGGTAGAGAGAATAAGAGAAATGAAGGTAGAATGAAGGTAGAGAGAGTAAGAGAAATGAAGGTAGAAAGAAGGTAGAGAGAGTAAGAGAAATGAAGGTAGAATGAAGGTAGAGAGAGTAAGAGAAATGAAGGTAGAATAAAGGTAGAGAGAGTAAGAGAAATGAAGGTAGAATGAAGGTAGAGAGAGTAAGAGAAATGAAGGTAGAATGAAGGTAGAGAGAGTAAGAGAAATGAAGGTAGAATGAAGGTAGAGAGGGTAAGAGAAATGAAGGTAGAAAGAAGGTAGACAGTGTAAGAGAAATGAAGGTAGAAGGAAGGTTGAGAGAGTAAGAGAAATGAAGGTAGAATGAAGGTAGAGAGAGTAAGAGAAATGAAGGTAGAAAGAAGGTGGAGAGAGTAAGAGAAATGAAGGAAGGAATAAAGTAGAGAGAGTAAGAGAAATGAAGGTAGAAAGAAGGTAGAGAGAGTAAGAGAAATGAAGGTAGAATGAAGGTAGAGAGAGTAAGAGAAATGAAGGTAGAAATAAAGTAGAGAGAGTAAGAGAAATGAAGGTAGAATGAAGGTAGAGAGAGTAAGAGAAATGAAGGTAGAAAGAAGGTAGAGAGAGTAAGAGAAATGAAGGTAGAAAGAAGGTAGAGAGAGTAAGAGAAATGAAGGTAGGAATAAAGTAGAGAGAGTAAGAGAAATGAAGGTAGAAAGAAGGTAGAGAGAGTAAGAGAAATGAAGGTAGAATGAAGGTAGAGAGAGTAAGAGAAATGAAGGTAGAAAGAAGGTAGAGAGAGTAAGAGAAATGAAGGTAGGAATAAAGTAGAGAGAGTAAGAGAAATGAAGGTAGAATGAAGGTAGAGAGAGTAAGAGAAATGAAGGGAGAAAGAAGGTGGAGAGAGTAAGAGAAATGAAGGTAGGAATAAAGTAGAGAGAGTAAGAGAAATGAAGGTAGAATGAAGGTAGAGAGAGTAAGAGAAATGAAGGTAGAAAGAAGGTGGAGAGAGTAAGAGAAATGAAGGTAGGAATAAAGTAGAGAGAGTAAGAGAAATGAAGGTAGAATGAAGGTAGAGAGAGTAAGAGAAATGAAGGTAGAATGAAGGTAGAGAGAGTAAGAGAAATGAAGGTAGAATGAAGGTAGAGAGGGTAAGAGAAATGAAGGTAGAAGGAAGGTTGAGAGAGTAAGAGAAATGAAGGTAGAATGGAGGTAGAGAGAGTAAGAGAAATGAAGGTAGGAATAAAGTAGAGAGAGTAAGAGAAATGAAGGTAGAAAGAAGGTAGAGAGAGTAAGAGAAATGAAGGTAGAATGAAGGTAGAGAGGGTAAGAGAAATGAAGGTAGAATGAAGGTAGAGAGAGTAAGAGAAATGAAGGTAGAAATAAAGTAGAGAGAGTAAGAGAAATGAAGGTAGAATCAAGGTAGAGAGAGTAAGAGAAATGAAGGTAGAAAGAAGGTTGAGAGAGTAAGAGAAATGAAGGTAGAAAGAAGGTAGAGAGATAAAGAGAAATGAAGGTAGAAAAAAGGTAGAGAGAGTAAGAGAAATGAAGGTAGAAAAAAGGTAGAGAGAGAAAGAGAAATGAAGGTCGAAAGAAGGTAGAGAGAGTAAGAGAAATGAAGGTAGAAAGAAGGTAGAGAGAGAAAGAGAAATGAAGGTAGAAGAAGGTAGAGAGAGAAAGAGAAATGAAGGTAGAAAGAAGGTAGAGAGAGAAAGAGAAATGAAGGTAGAAGAAGGTAGAGAGAGAAAGAGAAATGAAGGTAGAAGAAAGTAGAGAGAGAAAGAGAAATGATGGTAGAAAGAAGGTAGAGAGAGAAAAAGAAATGAAGGTAGGAAAAGGTAGAGAGAGTAAGAGAAATGAAGGTAGAAAGAAGGTAGAGAGAGAAAGAGAAATGAAGGTAGAAGAAGGTAGAGAGAGAAAGAGAAATGAAGGTAGAAAGAAGGTAGAGAGAGAAAGAGAAATGAAGGTAGAAAGAAGGTAGAGAGAGTAAGAGAAATGAAGGTAGAAGAAGGTAGAGAGAGAAAGGGAAATGAAGGTAGAATAAGGTAGAGAGAGAAAGAGAAATGAAGGTAGAAAGAAGGTAGAGAGAGTAAGAGAATCGAAGGTAGAAAGAAGGTAGAGAGAGTAAGAGAAATGAAGGTAGAAAGAAGGTAGAGAGAGTAAGAGAAATGAAGGTAGGAATAAAGTAGAGAGAGTAAGAGAAATGAAGGTAGAAAGAAGGTAGAGAGAGTAAGAGAAATGAAGGTAGGAATAAAGTAGAGAGAGTAAGAGAAATGAAGGTAGAAAGAAGGTAGAGAGAGTAAGAGAAATGAAGGTAGGAATAAAGTAGAGAGAGTAAGGGAAATGAAGGTAGAATGAAGGTAGAGAGAGTAAGAGAAATGAAGGTAGAATGAAGGTAGAGAGGGTAAGAGAAATGAAGGTAGAAGGAAGGTTGAGAGAGTAAGAGAAATGAAGGTAGAATGAAGGTAGAGAGAGTAAGAGAAATGAAGGTAGGAATAAAGTAGAGAGAGTAAGAGAAATGAAGGTAGAAAGAAGGTAGAGAGAGTAAGAGAAATGAAGGTAGAAAGAAGGTTGAGAGAGTAAGAGAAATGAAGGTAGAATGAAGGTAGAGAGAGTAAGAGAAATGAAGGTAGAAAGAAGGTAGAGAGAGTAAGAGAAATGAAGGTAGGAATAAAGTAGAGAGAGTAAGAGAAATGAAGGTAGAAAGAAGGTAGAGAGAGTAAGAGAAATGAAGGTAGAAAGAAGGTTGAGAGAGTAAGAGAATTGAAGGTAGAAAGAAGGTAGAGAGAGTAAGAGAAATGAAGGTAGAATGAAGGTAGAGAGAGTAAGAGAAATGAAGGTAGAAAGAAGGTAGAGAGAGTAAGAGAAATGAAGGTAGAATGAAGGTAGAGAGAGTAAGAGAAATGAAGGTAGAATAAAGGTAGAGAGAGTAAGAGAAATGAAGGTAGAATGAAGGTAGAGAGAGTAAGAGAAATGAAGGTAGAATGAAGATAGAGAGAGTAAGAGAAATGAAGGTAGAATGAAGGTAGAGAGGGTAAGAGAAATGAAGGTAGAAAGAAGGTAGACAGTGTAAGAGAAATGAAGGTAGAAGGAAGGTTGAGAGAGTAAGAGAAATGAAGGTAGAATGAAGGTAAAGAGAGTAAGAGAAATGAAGGTAGAAAGAAGGTGGAGAGAGTAAGAGAAATGAAGGAAGGAATAAAGTAGAGAGAGTAAGAGAAATGAAGGTAGAAAGAAGGTAGAGAGAGTAAGAGAAATGAAGGTAGAATGAAGGTAGAGAGAGTAAGAGAAATGAAGGTAGAAATGAAGTAGAGAGAGTAAGAGAAATGAAGGTAGAATGAAGGTAGAGAGAGTAAGAGAAATGAAGGTAGAAAGAAGGTAGAGAGAGTAAGAGAAATGAAGGTAGAAAGAAGGTAGAGAGAGTAAGAGAAATGAAGGTAGGAATAAAGTAGAGAGAGTAAGAGAAATGAAGGTAGAAAGAAGGTAGAGAGAGTAAGAGAAATGAAGGTAGAATGAAGGTAGAGAGAGTAAGAGAAATGAAGGTAGAAAGAAGGTAGAGAGAGTAAGAGAAATGAAGGTAGGAATAAAGTAGAGAGAGTAAGAGAAATGAAGGTAGAATGAAGGTAGAGAGAGTAAGAGAAATGAAGGGAGAAAGAAGGTGGAGAGAGTAAGAGAAATGAAGGTAGGAATAAAGTAGAGAGAGTAAGAGAAATGAAGGTAGAATGAAGGTAGAGAGAGTAAGAGAAATGAAGGTAGAAAGAAGGTGGAGAGAGTAAGAGAAATGAAGGTAGGAATAAAGTAGAGAGAGTAAGAGAAATGAAGGTAGAATGAAGGTAGAGAGAGTAAGAGAAATGAAGGTAGAATGAAGGTAGAGAGAGTAAGAGAAATGAAGGTAGAATGAAGGTAGAGAGGGTAAGAGAAATGAAGGTAGAATGAAGGTAGAGAGAGTAAGAGAAATGAAGGTAGGAATAAAGTAGAGAGAGTAAGAGAAATGAAGGTAGAAAGAAGGTAGAGAGAGTAAGAGAAATGAAGGTAGAATGAAGGTAGAGAGGGTAAGAGAAATGAAGGTAGAATGAAGGTAGAGAGAGTAAGAGAAATGAAGGTAGAAATAAAGTAGAGAGAGTAAGAGAAATGAAGGTAGAATCAAGGTAGAGAGAGTAAGAGAAATGAAGGTAGAAAGAAGGTTGAGAGAGTAAGAGAAATGAAGGTAGAAAGAAGGTAGAGAGAGAAAGAGAAATGAAGGTAGAAAGAAGGTAGAGAGAGAAAGAGAAATGAAGGTAGAAGAAGGTAGAGAGAGAAAGAGAAATGAAGGTAGAAAGAAGGTAGAGAGAGAAAGAGAAATGAAGGTAGAAAGAAGGTAGAGAGAGAAAGAGAAATGAAGGTAGAAGAAGGTAGAGAGAGAAAGAGAAATGAAGGTAGAAAGAAGGTAGAGAGAGAAAGAGAAATGAAGGTAGAAAGAAGGTAGAGAGAGAAAGAGAAATGAAGGTAGAAGAAGGTAGAGAGAGAAAGAGAAATGAAGGTAGAAAGAAGGTAGAGAGAGTAAGAGAAATGAAGGTAGAAAGAAGGTAGAGAGATAAAGAGAAATGAAGGTAGAAAAAAGGTAGAGAGAGTAAGAGAAATGAAGGTAGAAGAAGGTAGAGAGAGAAAGAGAAATTAAGGTAGAAAGTAGGTAGAGAGAGAAAGAGAAATGAAGGTAGAAAGAAGGTAGAGAAAGTAAGAGAAATGAAGGTAGAAAGAAGGTAGAGAGAGATAGAGAAATGAAGGTAGAAGAAGGTAGAGAGAGAAAGAGAAACGAAGGTAGAAAGAAGGTAGAGAGAGAAAGAGAAATGAAGGTCGAAAGAAGGTAGAGAGAGTAAGAGAAATGAAGGTAGAAAGAAGGTAGAGAGAGAAAGAGAAATGAAGGTAGAAGAAGGTAGAGAGAGAAAGAGAAATGAAGGTAGAAAGAAGGTAGAGAGAGAAAGAGAAATGAAGGTAGAAAGAAGGTAGAGAGAGTAAGAGAATCGAAGGTAGAAAGAAGGTAGAGAGAGTAAGAGAAATGAAGGTAGAAGAAGGTAGAGAGAGAAAGAGAAATGAAGGTAGAAGAAGGTAGAGAGAGAAAGAGAAATGAAGGTAGAAAGAAGGTAGAGAGAGTAAGAGAAATGAAGGTAGAATGAAGGTAGAGAGAGTAAGAGAAATGAAGGTAGAAAGAAGGTAGAGAGAGAAAGAGAAATGAAGGTAGAAGAAGGTAGAGAGAGAAAGAGAAATGAAGGTAGAAAGAAGGTAGAGAGAGAAAGAGAAATGAAGGTAGAAGAAGGTAGAGAGAGTAAGAGAAATGAAGGTAGAAAGAAGGTAGAGGGAGTAAGAGAAATGAAGGTAGAAGAAGGTAGGGAGAGAAAGAGAAATGAAGGTAGAAGAAGGTAGAGAGAGAAAGAGAAATGAAGGTAGAAAGAATGTAGAGAGAGAAAGAGAAATGAAGGTAGAAAGAAGGTAGAGAGAGTAAGAGAAATAAAAATTAGTGGCGGTGCAGAAATTTGAAGAGAATAGATTTTTTTAAGAATAAGAAGAAAAAATTATTTGTAGAAAAAAACGAACTTGTGAAGAAAGATGTAAAAATGGAAGAAGGCAGAGATACTAATAATATCAGACGAGATGATAACAGTAGAAAAAATATTGAAAGGTGCGTATATATATATATATATATATATATATATATATATATATATATATATATATGAAAGAGAGAGGAGAAAACGTTGCAGATTAGGGAGGAAAGGGAAGAGGAAAAAACATGTCAAGATGGAAGGAAACGTGTCTCTGGCGAGAAAGAGGCTATCAATATCAGGAGAAGCGACCAAAGAAAGAGGGAAAGAATGAGGAGGGGGGGAAACGGTCTAATGATGAGAGTAGGAGGTTAATAAAACTTTGAGTGATGACGAGACGAGTTCTTGTAGATGGTAAGGGAGAAGTCAGGGAACCCGACTGCCGGCCCGTGTGCCAGTCTGCATGCCAACCAGCTGTTTTGTTAAGTCGGTCGGCCTGCCATGCGCATTGAGGAAATCAATCTTTTAAAGGGCTGTCGACACTACACGGAGGTGGATCATACTAAACTAAAAAATAAAATAATAATAATGATAAAGAGGCAACAACATTGGCTTATCTATGTCTCTATCGATTCATCTCAACGAATGTGCGCTTATTTTCACACAGACATGCACAATACGTATAATAAAAAAACATCTTGTTTTCATCTAATTTATCTCAGGTCCTTTTTACACATATGAATCTCAATCATCCACCTTAGTTCATTCATAACAGACACAAATCATCATAGAAATCTCTTCATATCTATCTATCTATCTATCTATCTATCTCCGTATGTATGTATGTATGCATGTATGTATGTATGTCTCACTCTTTCTATATATATATATATATACTTATTGATCTATCTATTTACCCCCTCTCTCTCTCTCTCTCTCTATCTATCTATCTATCTATTATCTATCTATCTATCTCTCTAACTATCGATCGATTTATCTATCTACCTCAGTTGGTTCATACATATCTATTCATCTATGTATTACTGTCCAAGTCAATGTATATCTATCTCTTTTGTTTGTTTGTTTGTTTGTTTGTTTCCTCCTTTCTTTCTTTCTTTTTCTGACTCTATCTATCTATCTATCTATCTATCTATCTATCTCCGTCTGTTTATATCTATCATTGTCCCTTTTTTGTATCTACCTCAGTTTATGTATGTTTCTATGTCTGTGCGTATTTGTATGTGTGCTCATGAAAATATACATTATATATATATATATATGTGTGTGTGTGTGTGTGTGTGTGTGTGTGTGTATGTGTGTGTGTGTGTGTGTGTTTAGTTATCAACAATATGTATGAAATTATTCCGGAATATGACTGTACACACACACACACACAGATATATATATATATATATATATATAGTGTAAAAAATCTATGTATGTATGTTCAAAGATCTTTATATGTGTGCATACCCCTCTCCCTCTCTCCCCCCCTCTCTCTCTCTCTCTCTCTCTCTCTCTCTCTCTCTCTCTCTCTCAATATATATATATATATATATAATGTGGGTGGATTAATGCACACAAACACAAATACGTGCATTCATACATTTGATAATAAAATTATTTGCATTCTGATGACGCTAAAACCCTGGCATATATATATATATATATATATATATATATATATATATATATATATATATATATATATATATATATATATATGCTCCCCCATGGGGGGTTGAGCTCTCTGGCAAAGGAATTGCCGGCCGCCGCTAGCGTAATGCGGAGCTCTTCGAAAGAATTGAGCACTCTTGTAGCCGATAGGGTATGAAAAAATGTAAACAAAGGCTGCTGCTGCTGTTTCTAAAAATAAAAATACCTTCAAATTCCCTTTGCCAACGTGGTCCGCTTGGAGGACGAGTGGTCTGAATCCCAGTCTAGTGTAAAGTTGGACGGGTTTCGATCGCCGCTCCGAGCGTCCTGCGTGTCTAGCCACACTGAAGAGTTCTGATAGAACGAAACAGTCTAGATGACTATATATATATATATATATACGCACACACACACTCGCAAATGTTCTAAAAAAACTTGCAAAATCAGATTGAGGTGGTCCAGCATCACAGAGTTATGAAAATGCAAATCCTATTATTTCCAATATATATATATATATATATATATATATATATATATATATATATATATATATATATATATATATATATGCGAATTGCAGAATATCAACACTTTGAATTTGTGTTTCAATTAACTCAAGTTCATACGTAGACGTATTTTACTTGAATTTTGGTAAATAATCACGTCTTCAGATCAATGTACTTCGGCAGGTTCAAAGATAAGAGGTGTATCAAAAGTATTCAAACCCCAAACCTTACCAACGTTAACTTCAGTGTGTTGCTATTTCATTTGCCGTCGATATATATATATATATATATATATATATATATATATACGTCGACCATACTTTGTGCCATGCTTAGCTAAGCTTGGTAAATCAATTCAGTCTATATCTTGCTTACAGGAATTAGGTGTTTTTCACTAAGTTAAAATCTAAGTTAAAAAGTGGAAGATTTCACAAAACGAAATTAAAGAGAACATAATGAAACCGCTGATGACTATCCCTCATCTCTCTCTCTCTCTCTCTCTCTCTCTCTCTCTCTCTCTCTCTCTCTCTCTCTCTCTCTCTCTTGGTCGATCATGGCTCTTCACAGCTTCCTTTATCAGTTAACTATGTATTAGCATGATTGTTTTTGGAACGAAGAATATAACGTTTTCCGATTGTCCTTTTTCTTTTATTTTTATTTATTTTATTTTATTTTTTTCTTTAATTGAAAAACCAACTTTTTTTGCTGGTAATTGGCTCTTGAAGCACATCCATACTTTGATCTTTTTTTTTTAAACTTCCAGCACTTCATTTCCAATGAAGTAGGATAAAGAGAGCCTGTTTAGTGACCGACCATCCCAATTCCTGCTTTGTTTTTTTGTTTGTTTGTTTTGTTGTTTTTGTTTTGTTTTGTTTTTTGCTTAATTTATTTTTATCTGTATTTTTCAGTCAGAGTAACTTTCTGTTGGACTGCCTTTACATAGCTAAAGGGTTTCAAATAGGGGAGAAACTGATTCATGCCTTTTTCCAGGCAAGGGAAAGCAAATAGAACCAATCAAAATCTTGAAGTCTGTTCACTAAATTTGCTTTTCGCACCAATTACCGTCACGACAAGCCATTCTTTTTTTTATCGATAAGAATATCAATAATCGTTTGTCTTTACCTTACAAACATTAGAAAAAAGGGCTTGCACTTTTTTTAAAGAAATCGTGGAACAAAGAATTATGTATAACGAAAATTATCAAAGGCCAATAAAGTTTGGAAAAGTTTTGTTTTGTTTTTTTTTATATTTTTAGTTGTTGGATGAAATACAATTTGTGTTTTGCTTTGTGTTTCTTTTAACAAAAAATTCTAAATTTCAATTTTAATGCAAATGGACAAGACTTAAATTTTGATTCAATCTCAAAGGAAGGGTTTGGCTGGTCAGATCTTGGATCGATTTTTAAATACTTCGGATCAAAATAAATAAATAAATAAATCTGTCCAAACAATTTTCTGAAAACAGTTTATTCTACTATGTCTAACTCTCAATCGTTAAATATAAGGGCATAATAATATATACACTACCAGTGAAAAGTATTTGGCAACCCTAAAAAATTTTCATCTCACATCCTAAAAATGTTATTTTTAATGAAAAAAGTTAAGCAATACTATGTTTTTATTTATTAAACTAAATTCAAGTCTTCCTCAGTAATTTTGACATTAGTATTAAAAGATATATTTTGAAAAATTGATTTGAAGCCGTGTTTCTTCTTTAGTATTTAAAATAAAAGTACCTATAACTACAGTGGATTGTACTGTTAGGAGACATCAAGAAACTGGACAAAAGAAGACCAAAAGTAGGGCTGGTTGACCAAAAGAAACAAAAGCCAATGACATTTTCATCGTAGTCACGAGCTAGTGGGACAGAAGGTTGACTGCCCAATTGAACCAATGTTGTGAAAAAAATGTGTCAACAACCACTGTGAGGAGAAGACTTTGTGAAGCTGACCTACATGGCAGAATTGCTGTCAAGAAATCACTGTTGAGTAAGCAAAACAATATCAAAAGGCTCCAGTGGGCCAAGGCGCACAAAGACTGGACAATAGAGCAGTAAAATAAGGTCTTTTGGACAGACAAGTCAAAGTTCGAAATCTTTAGGTCAAATTGGAGGATCTATGTACGGCGAAGAGTTAGTGAAAGAGCTGCAATCCCCTGTATCACACCAACCGTAAAGCGTCGAGGAGGCTCGGGGGTTGCCAATTGCAAAGCCCGGGATTTGCACCAGATGAAGAGAAAATTGAATAAGACGACCGGCTTCAACATCATGCGATTCCATCTGGAACGCGACTGGTGGCTGAAAGATTTTACTCACGCAAGATAATGACCCAAAGCATACTAGCTAATTCTGCCAGGGGTACATTGAAAGTAAAGAGGAACTGCATTTCCTTCAACTGATGTCTTGGCCGACTCAATCAGCGGATTTAAATCCCATTGAATTCGACCGAAAAGTCAGAGCTACACAACCCACAAATGCGGCTCACCTCTCGCAACTGTTGCAGGAAAGCTGGGCAGAACTATCTTCAGTCAACCTGCAGTCTTTGGTGGAAAGAATGCCGAGAATCTGTGAAGCAGTGATAGAGACACAAGGAAGTCATTCTAGTGAATCAAAATTGTGGGAAGTTTTTGGTGTATTTTTTGGTTTAATTTGTATTTAATGGCTCAGGAAGACTTGTATTTAGTTTAAAAAATAAAACCGTTGTGGTACTTAACTTGTTTCTTTAAAAAACACTTTTAGGATGAGAAATAAAAACTTTTGAAGGTAGTCGAATACTTTAGACTGCGAGTGAATATATATATATATATATATATATATATATATATATATATATATATATATATAGTTTGTATAACGTAGACCTTGAGTGAACTGTAATTGATAAATGCCGGTGTGTTTACCTGACGAAACTTACAATTTCCAAGCACAGTTGATTCTTTTATCTGCGCTCTCCTAACTGGAATATATAAGCTATATCAATAATATTGAGCACTTATGTAGAAATACTTATGAACCTTGAATAAGTTCTCACTGCTTTCCAACAGATGGCGTTCCCAGAACTACAGCTGAAAGCCACAAAATTCTTGTTGAGACTTACTGCGACCATGCTCTATCAGAAACAACATGCAGAGACTGATTTCATCATCATCATGTCTCGTCATCAGCACGGATGTCCCTGACCTTCTCTTGTTACCCCTCCTTATCGTCCATCGCTTCTGGCAGGTCCTCAGAGCTACATCCCGTATCTAAACAGAGCTGGTGTATGTAGGTTCTAGCTGGTCTTCCTGCCTTTGCTCGTCCATGTGAAGGGGTCCACAGGAGTTAATCACTTATGAGTTCGTCCCTACTTCTCCAGCAGTGTCCTACATGTCTGGTTCGTCTAATTTTGATAGTTTTCGTGATGGGTGGGTGGTGACTGTACAGCTACTGCTTTGTGGGGTGCTGCCACCAGGATTTGTTCAATATTGTTCGCAGCATTCTTGTGTAATTTACGTCAAGCTTTTTCTCCATACGTTTAGTTAGCATCCACGTAGTGCATCCATATAGTTGTATCGACACGACCGCTGCTTGGAAAAAACTGCGTTTCATTTTATCGGTCTATGCCTTTGCCAGTCGCGTGTTAATATCTCTGTCTCGGTTGATGAGACACTGCTTCCTAGGTAGGTGAAGTTGTCAGCTAGTTTCAGAGAGCTACCGTTTAGTGCGGAGATGTCGCCTCTTTGATGAAACCACATATATTCCGTCTTGTGTACATTGATATAGAAACCAATGCCTGCAACGGCACGTTCCCGACTATGTAGCAAGGTTTAAGCTTGGGCGGGTGTCTTTGTCAGAAGCGCTATGTCATCGGCGTAGTCGGCGTCGTAATTGTTTGTGCGGGTTCCCTTCTGTTTCTTTCCTTCGTTAGCTTGAAAGCGTTTTCTTTGATTTTATCAATCGATGTTCTAAGCACGTAGTCTAGACAAATGATGAAAGGCTATGGGGCTAGTGTGTCTCCTTGCTGTACACCTGCTACAATGTCGAAGTAGTCTGTATCTCCATCTGGGGAACAGACTTTTACGTTGGTGTTTCTATATAGCATCATAATGGCTGCGGCGGTATCTTTTGGAAGGCCGTAAGCGAGTAAAATTTCCTCCATCTTTCCTCTGTGAATGGAGTCAAAGGCCTTGGTAAAGTCGACAAATAATATTGTTGCCTCTAGGTTTTTTGCACGTACACCATCAAGAATTCGACGGATAGTCAAAATTTTTGACGTCGTGGATCTATTTCTCAGGAAGACATTTTGGTTCTTCCTAAGTATGTTGTAAATTTTGGGTTCTATGCGGTTGCATAGTAGGGCATTGTATGTTTTGGTTGCTATGAATGTAATTGTTATACCTCAGTAGTTCTTGGCTAATCCGAGGTTGTTCTTTTTCGTGAAAGGGAGGATACATCCCTTCATCCATCTGTCTATAGGATTTTGATTATATACGGCATTACAGAGTCGGAGCAGTATGTCATCGAATTGTTTGGTCTTCCATACTTCTGAGGGAATTTCATCGAGCCCTGCTGCTTTTCAATTTTTAATTTTTCTAAGTACCGAGTCGAGTTCTTTTTGCGTAAACGGTCCTAGTTTGATGTCTAATTGCTTACTTATAATTCTCGTGATTGGTTCATGTGTAACTTTTGGATGGTTTCCGAGTAAATACTCGAAATGCTGTTTCCGCAGGTGTATTCGTTCTTGCTGGTTGGTAGCTTTCAGTTTAGCTTTCGCAATGCTCCTCTTTCTGCTCACTTTGTTTATCGTTTGCCATGCTATCCTAGATTGTCTATCTTCAACCGGGTCTCTAATCTTTTCGATTTGATTTTTTATGTATTCTCTTTGTTCTTTTATGTATAGACGCTTCAAAAATAACGATTTGATGTTGAAGATTAAGAACGCTCTGGCGCACCGAGAAATTTTGAAAATGAAGAATTGGAGGCATTACTTCATGAAGATTCATGTCAGGCGAACTTGCAGAATCATTAGGAGTTGGTCACACAACAGTTCCAAAAACGTTTGAAATCATTCAAAAGCAAGAATATTTGGTGCCGATGAGTTGACGCCGAAAGACATCGAACGGCGTCTTTTTACATGTGAACAGCTGCTTCAACAACAAAAAAAGGAAAGGTTTTTTGCTTCTTATTGTGACCGCCGATGAAAAGTGGATACATTACGATAACCCGAAGTGTAGACGATCGTGGAGAAAGCCCGGCCATGCATCCACATCGGCTGCAAAGCTGAATATCCATGGTTCGAAGCTTCTGTTCTACATTTGGTGGTATCAGCTTGATGTAGTTTATTAACAGATTCTCAAACCGACCAAAACCATGAAGGGAATTGTCTGCTATTGATGCATTTGAGGGGAGCATTGAAAAATATTTGACCGCATGGCCAGACTAAGCAGCACTTTCATTTTTATGAAGATGCCAAAAATGGGTCGATTCGTGGTGTAATATACAAGCTTAGCAAGCGACAGAGTGTCATGGATAAACTTAAGAGATTCAATGCGGTCGCAAGATAACATCAACAAAGTAGTTTCACAGGAAAGAGAAAAATGTAATTTATTGCCTGTGGATAGAATGACAGATATTTCCGTTCGCAGATAAGATCAACAAATTACCGAAAAAAACGGAAGTATGCAAGTTCTGATAACCAGCCATAAACAGAAATAACGTGAGGCAAAGAGGATGTTCATACTTCCGCTTGGGACTTGAAAAGACAATATAAGGTCTGTAATTTTGGACTGAAAGCAGAGATCAGCTAGGCGCTCAAGCGAAGGGAGAGATCTGCAAGTCCCTCAAGCAAAAGGAGAGACCTGCTGGTCGCTCAAGTAGACCTGCCAGGTCCTCATGGGTGTTCTCCGTCCACTGCACTACTTCACAAAAAGGGTCCTCGCGACAGAAGAAAGATATCTGCGAACTCACTCTGACTGTATTCCTACTACACGCAATCGTCGCCGTCGAAGAATAAAAATATAAATCATATCTTTATATCTACGAGTTTTTCGTTGTTTGTCCAGCGGTACAATATGCGACAGTGGTTAGACTGAAAAAATCTCGTTTTTCCGACGTAGATTTTAAATGCTGCCAGAAATTTTGGGAAAAGAAGTGGCTACCGATGTTCAATACATTCAGTGACATGTTCCTTATTAATTTTTGATAATAAAACATTACTTTTCATGAAAAATCAGCGAAAACTTATTCAAGGTCCTTATAGGAAACTATATTATCAATATCTACACAAACACACGCATAAACTCGTATATATATATATATATATATATATATATATATTTGTGGGTGACAATATATATATATATATATATATATATATATATATATATTATCACCCACAAATAACTACATATTGTGTAATTTATTTTATATGTACGTAATTGCTATATTGTTACACATTTTTTTATGAAAAGTCAATTTTCTTCAAGACCAAAGATACCAAGATTTAATTATTTCTGGTGGAATATTTTAAAATCAAAACGGATATTATTAGGTATTATTTATTGCCTAACTTTACTGTATTGACATTCTATAAACAGAAATATGATTGCAACACCTTTGTAAGCAAAAATTAAATTGCAAGAATATACATAAGAGGTCAACTTCTTTGCCGAATTTTCTGAATTGTTTGAAAGAGAACTATTTCGAAATTTAAACTGTAAACTTATGCTAAACTGATTTGTTGGAAATAGAACTGTTTTGTATGCTAAACAGAAATGTTTGAAACAGAAATCTTTTTTACCTTGAAACTGTACTTACACTAAACTGAATTATTTGAAATAGAACTATTTTGATATTTAACTGTGTGTAAACAAAAACTATATTTATATTTAACTGAATTGTTTTAATTAGAACTGTTTAACTAAACTGAATAGCATGGAATAGAAATGTTTTTGGCTATTAAACTGTGTACTCATGCTAAACTGAATTGTTTGAAATAGAATTAATTATTTGTATAAAAATGAACTTGGCATTAGATAACCTGCAAAGGTTGACATGCCATAAAAAAACAACACTTTAAAAAAACGAAATTAATTTCGAAAAATCAAATATGGATTTTAATTTACAAAAATGTACGAAATTCCATAACATGAAATTTTAAAGGTTAAATTTTCGATCGAAAATTTTAAGTAATTGTTAAACTTTTTTTAAACATTGATATCAGGATTGTGTGGTACAGTAAGAATTATTTTTGTGTCGTCATTTGGATATTAATTCCGATCTTTTATTTAAAACTTTTTATGCAAATGAGTGTTCATGCCTATCTCCCAGTTGAAAGAGCCGAAGATTGAACTCTGACCTGTCGTCTATCAAAAACAGTAATTATATCAGGATTTCTTGAATCCATATAAAAGAGTGCAAGCAAATTATCAATTTTTACTTTTTGGGAGTTTTTCACACCAGTTTTATCAAATTTTCTAGGCCACTGGGGACAGTTCCAAGGGCTCCAAGTACAAATGGTATCACCGTCGCCTTCATATTTCACAGCTTTTTTAGTTCTCGAACAAAATCAAAGTCTTTGTTTATTGTTAATTCCTTTTTATTTGATTTATTGGTCCACTGAAACAGTAAGCCCTCCAGGTTTTTTCTTCTTGTTAATCAGCCGGGATGTGAGGATCCGTTTGTATCTCAAAATCCTAGAATTTTAGGATTCTTCTTTTCTGGGACATATTCTGGCTTTTGCTTACACCACTTGTTAATATGGCCAAATTTTAGTCTATTGCACAATTACCCGTGGATCACTTTTCCCACCCAATCATGCTTACTCTTGTATTCTTTTTTGCCGCTTTGCTGCATCAGTTTATAATGTGATTAACATTATCATCTCTGTCACCACAAAACTTTCACTTTCTATTCTCCAACATATCAATTTTTGCTTATATATATATATATATATATATATGGTTCCTATGTAAATATTTTGTGCTGTAATTAAAAAAGTTTGTTTTTTTTCATTTTCATTTTTATTTTTATCTTTTTAGTTTTTCACAGCGGTTTTAACTAACAATTCTTTAGGACTTTCCTAAGTATTCAAGATGATTTAAGCAATACTGTGTTATGGCCAAATTTTTTTCTTAGATTTCTAGTTTTCCTAATCTTTTTTTCATATTATTCCGAGGGCTCTGACTATGATTGGTATCACTGTCAGCCTTTTTATCTCTCAAGAAACATGTATTTATTCTGTCTTTCGTTTTCCTTAACGTTTATTCTTTGATCATATACAATGGCGAATCATACCATTTCTCCATTATTCGATTACACAGGATTTATCTGACATTTTTTAAACCCTGACTGCATTCACAACCAGGAGGCGCTGTTGTGGGAATTAATTTGTATGTATTACTTTTTATTTCTATATTCTATATTTTTTCACAGGGGGGGGGCATTTTCCCTCACTTTTCTTCCTTTTTATCTTACTTTCTTTCTTTCTCCTTCCTTCTTTCCTTTTTTTTCCTTGTATTTTCTTTATTTCTATTCGCTTTTCTTCTTTGCTTCCTTTCCTTCTTCTGTCTTTTCTTTTTTGATTTCTTTTTTTTTTTGTCTTCCTTGCTCCTTTACTGCCTTCATTTATTTTTTTCTTACTTATTTTCTTTTTCCCTCCTCCCTAAAATACTTCTAAGCTATCTTTCTAGCTTCTTCCTTCCTTCCTCCCTTCCTTCCTTCCTTCCTTTCTTCATTCCTTCCTTAGCTTTTTTGTTTCTCTCATTACTTCTTTCTTTTCTTTCCATCTTTCTTTGTCATTTATTTTCTTTTTTTATTCATTCCTTATTTTCATGTTTATTTCATATCTTACTTTCTTTCTCTTATTCTTTTCTCTCTCTCTCTCTCTCTCTCTCTCTCTCTCTCTCTCTCTCTCAACCTTACTTCCTTCCTTTCATCCCTTCCTTATTTTCCTTCTTTATCTCATTTCCCCCTGACTTTCATATTTACCTTTTTTTTCTCTGTCTTTATTCCTGTTTTTTTTTCTTCCTTCGTTAATTACTTTTTTCTTTCTTTCTTTTTTTATTATTTCCTTTCTTCTTTCCTTCCTTATTTCCTTTCCGCTGCTCTTTTTCGTTTCCCTATCATGTGAATTGAAAGGAATGTAAGGATTTTTCAGTAGGGCTCATTTCTCTTTTTTGTTTTGATTTTTTGGTTTGATTTTTGAAGCTTTTCATTTGGGAATTTGTTAAGTTTGTCTTTGTTTTGTTTTATTTCAAATGCATCTTCCTCAAAAACGACGCATGCGCAGTTATGCTTTTCTGATCCTAATTTAATTGATGAGTTCCGGTTTGGTTTATAACAAAGATTTTTTCCAATTAGATAGATATAGAGATTGATAGATATAAACAGTCTGAGATAGATAGATAGATAGATAGATAGATAGATAGATAGATAGATAGATAGATGTTTTTACTGTGTGGATATTTCAGATTTTAAAAACAATCAATAAACTTACTGCTATGAGGAATATCATGTTACGCAGAGAAGAGCTTGCAAGGATGAAAATCAGTCTTTGAAAACCTAGGATTGAACATCGATTAAAAACGCCGGATAAAAATGTACAAATAGCTTCACCATAAAGCAAACCTACCCAATGGTTAATAGATAGATAATATAAAATCGTTCCTTTTAGGAAGATTATAAAGCGCTATTGAAACTGAATGGAAGGCATCGGTTTTATCCGTACCAAAATGAAAATTGTTGGCTCTAGTGTCATTCTTACAATTGTTGTGCCCATGCAAATCCCAATTTATCTCCTCAGTATTTTTTGCTATATTCATGTTTTCCCCCGAGTACGTAAAATGCGGAGAGTAATCAGCCCTAGTATACAACCTTGTCTGGCGCAAAGACATGAGGTTGCTCATAAAACCTGCTGTAAACAAGTTGTCATCCTTTTTATAGTAAAAGGCTCTCTCTTCTTTTCAACACTCTCTCCAAGCAGACTTTTTCACTTTCGCTAACAGAGTACTTTGTCGACTATTGGTCTTTCCCACTTTTCGTAACAGAGACGACAGATTCCTTTCTTTCTCACCAACCAATTCCAGCAGAACTTACTTTCTTCTTTCTTTCAGTTTGTTTCTCGATATCACTAACGTCCGAATAATGTAAAAGTATTTACCTAGCTTTATCATCACAGTCAGGATGCGTCACAAAGCCAATTTTTTTGGCAGAAGGACCTCCCATACACGAATGCATGGTTGAGGGCTATGCTAAAAATTGCTTCGTTTTTGTCGGTATTTCCCCTGTTTGGAGGCGCCTGAGGCACTAAGCAATATTCCTGGCTCTAGCAAGTTTAGACTAAGAGGAATATGCTGCCTGATGAGATGAGCATCAGAAACTAAGCCCTTTAATGTATGGCCTGGTCTAGCCGGAAACGTAGGTTCCGGCGTTATTCATCTGACCTCATCAAGTCAATCACTCCAGTTTCATTAATGAACGAATTTACTCAACCTCTCCACCATGAGCATGATGTGACATAAGGTTAGTTTTTAAACGGGGTTAGGCGTGTTTGAATTCAGTTTTCTTTATCTTAGATCGGTTGACTAAGCAAGGCTAAAAGGCCCAGTCTGCTCAATAGTTTCAACAATGTTACGGTATTTATCCAACCCACTACGCTGTGAGCTGTGAGCAAGTCTCTCGGGGTGTGATTCCAAAATTAGCTCAAATTCCATCGGCATTACTCATTTTATGTTAGGGGCAGGTGCTGCTGGGGGAAAAGACCTCCAGAAGCCAAGTTTTTCAGTTCCAACAATGTATTTATCCTAGTCAAAAATCGCACTAAGTTTTATTTGTAGCGGATTTGCTGTCAATCAATCGTATACAATATTTGCATAAGTCATGTGAACTTTTCAAAAAGGATGTTTGCTCGTCACCGGCGTGATATTGAACCTATCACTTCCACTTGATCGTTCTCAATTTTCATGAAAAAACTTATTTCCATTTAACTTTTCTTGCTAGGACCATTTCATCATAATCTTTTCCGTGCATAACATATTGACAGAGAGGTAGTTTTCCTTTTCCCAGACTGGTTGTCCTACCTAGATTAGAGCTCTCAGTCTCATCAATTATTTTGTCTATTAGTAAGAAAGAGAAGAAATTACTCTATGTATTTTTTTCAGGGGTACTAATGTTAAGTGGGTGCAAACATTATCATCCCGAATTTGAACACGTTTTATCGATTCCACTTTCCGTTCCGATAACCGTTACGACACCCAAACATCTCGGCAGGCAGATATATCACTTGAAAGAGGGGGGCTATCTACCAATCCATCCAATCAACCTGCTCGGGTGTTCTTGAAATAATCGAATATCGATAATTAGTATTGATGCAGAAGGTAGGAAATAGAATTCTGTTTATTGAATTTGCAAGTTGGTACTAACAGTGGAAGGCCAACTTTTACGGTTGTGTATGTGCGTGGTGTGTGAGTGGGGGGGTCCCGGACACACAATCGAATCTCGAGAGGCGAATTATGTTTGGGTCAAGGGGAAATGTTTCCCAGTTTCGACACATGTTAAGACTTTTTTCTGCTTTAAACGAATTAGCAGTGTTTGTCATGTAATCGAGAAGGCAATCAACTAGTTTTACTGTTTCAACATTTCTCTACCAGTTATTCTCTCTCTCTCTCTCTCTCTCTCTCTCTCTCTCTCTCTCTCTCTATCTATCTATCTATCTGTCTGTCTATCTATCTGTCTGTCTATCTATCTCTATCTATCTATCTTGTGTATCTGTCTACCTATCAATATATTTATATCAATCTACCTCTTTATTTTGTTATTTCCCTCTTTCATCCATTCTTTCTCTGTTTATCTCGTTCTTTTTTCTTTCATCCATTCTTTCTTCTTCTTCTTCTATTTCTTTATTTCATTCTTTTGTTATTTCTTTCCCTTTCTTTTCTTTTTCGCTCTTAATTCATTTCATTTTTTCGCTCTTTCTTTTTTTCTTTATTTTGTTCCTTAATTCCTTCACTTTTTCTTCCTCTCTTTATTTTGTTCTCTCTTTCTTCCTTTCTTTCCTTCTTTCTCTCTTTTGTTTTTCCTTCACTTTCTTTCCTTTTTAGTTCTTTATTCCTCTTTCCTTTTTTTTTTCTTTTTCGCTTTCTTTCACTTTCCTTCTTTCTTTTCTATTTCCTTCTTTTCTCCTTCTTTCTTTCTTTCTTTCTTGTTTACATTCCTTCTTTTTCTTTTTGCTTTCACTCCTTCTTTCGTTCCTTCTTTCATTCCTATTTTCTTTCTTTCTTTCCTACTTTCTTTCTCGTTCACTTCGTGCATCTAACTTTCTGCTTATGATTTATCTCACTAAGCTGTGTGAATTTTTTTTTCAAACTCTCTCGACTAACTTTTGCTTTGTTAATAGGTAAAAGTAAAGTTAGGGACCGCAGTCAAGGGCGACCCGAAGGCTCCCTTTTTTAATAGCTACTACACTGAGGTTTAGGAGAGGGCGCAACTCCTTTCCCTGGATTGCTCTACTTTTCTCTTGATTCCTACCTTGTTAAGTAAAGAGGTATCAAATACCATTTTGGGGTCTTTGGTATAACTCGACCTGGGATTAAACCCTGATCTCCCGAGCCCTTGGCGAACACTCTACCCACTAGTCCAAAGAGCTGGCATTTGTGAAATGTCAAACTTTCTGGACATTCTTCGATTGAATTCTATTTCAAACCACAAGAGAGTGTGACAAAAAAAAATTCAGTTAAATGAAGGTCAAGTTCTATTTCAGATATAAAATTTTATTTAGCACAAGACATTTTTGGATGTGGAACATAAGTCGGTAAGATGACGCAAATGACGATTCTCATTAGATCTGGTCAATAGAGAATAATTGATGATGAATTAAAAAAAAATCCCAACATTTTTACCAAAGAACTGGGCATGTGGAAAATTGGTACAAAATTTTCTTCCGCTGGTGACTTCTCCAGAGTGGCTATTGAAAAATTAAAGGGTTTGAAGAAGCCATGACTTGTTCGTTTTCTTTTTTTTCTATTTTATCAACAAGGCATCACCAGAATGCATCACTATGCTCAACTAGGCATCACTAGAAGATCACTTTCCTCAACTAGGCATCACCAAAACATCACTTTGCTCAACTAGACATCACCAGAATATCGCTCTACTCAACTAAGCATCACCAAAACATCACTTTCATAACACGAAAAATCCCTGACTCTCTCTCACCATCCATCCCTATCATACATCACTCACTGTAGGTCCTCGAAACTACACCCAGTGTTCGCAAAGTGCTGCTCGGCCAATACTGGTGCGACCATGTGTAGGGTTCCATGGATGAACCTCAGTTATGAATTCATCCTTGCTTCTCCAGCAGTTTCCTACATGTCTTGTTTGTCTTATTTCGATGGTTTGTGAGATGGCAGGTAAGAGGCTGTACAGCTGCTGTTTTGTGGAGTGTTGCTTCCAGGATTTATTCAAAGCAGCGCGTAGCATTCTTGTGAAATTCCTATCTAGCTTTTTCTTCGTGAGTTTTTTAGCGTCCATGTAGTGCATCCAAACATTAGTAGTATTGACACTGCCATAGGTTAGAAATACCATTTTATTTTGTCAGGTAGATTAGACTTCCATAGGATCGATATCCTATCGATAGCAGTTCACGCCTTCGCTAGACGTATGTTAACATCTCTTTCAGCAAATGAGATATTGCTACCGAGGTATGTGAATTTATCAAGTAATTTTAGAGGCTTGGCACTTGATGTGGAAATATTTCCTTCTCGTTTAAAACACGTGCACTCTGTTATATATGAGTTCACGTGGAGGTCAATTCCTTCTGCTGTTTGCTTTAGGCTGTGCGGTTAGGATTCGGCTTGGGCAGGAGAATTTGCAAGAAGTGGTAGATCATCGGCGTCGTCTGTATCTGTTATAGTTTCTACATGATATCGTGTGCTTCTTGCTTCTTTTTTGTAGTGTAAAACCGTTTTCTTTTATCAGATCTATCGACATAGGAAGTACTTAGACATGGAAGATTATATTTCTTAATAATCTGCCTGACTTTAAATACATAATACTGAGAGAAAAAAAATCTATTGATAATATTTACAAATAGAATAATGATTTTTTTTCTTTTAAAATGTGTTTGTAAAAGTCACTTTTGTTTTACATCATTCAGTATTTCAAGAGCTACCCAGTATTTTGAATGTTAAAGATTTGTGATTAAGTTGATGATAAAAATGAATATTCAGTCACATTACTCTCTGGGGAATTCCCGTGGTGTCGTTGTAAGCATACTGAACTACGGTTGCGAGGTAAGCGAGTTCGAACTTCAGTGGCGATATCTTCACTTTCGGATTAATACCCTTAGGAAAGGCATGAACTCCCTTATACCGACTCACTAGTTATTAGTTAAATAGTATCACTTCTGTTCTATCAAGGATGGCTTTGGCATTAAATAACCCACGAAGGTTGATATGTCATTAAACAAATAAACCAATTAAATTTACATGCGCACATCTATAGAATATTTAATTATAAAAAACTAGTGTTGTGAGATACCTACAATATCGGAGATTTGGGGAAAGGCGCTTCACATAGCCCAATTGTTAACAAGTTGGGCCATTGTTAGTGAATTTGTGAGTCTTGTGCGAAACTAAGCTGATCTTTTTAAATGGCTTCACTGCCATGTGTTCCTGAGTAGTGCTCTAAATGCTGATCAATTTTGACACCCCAAGGTTGGGGGGGGAGTCTCCGTGGTGGTATTGGCGAAGGTGCTGAACTGCGGCCTTCAAATAAGCAAGTTCAAAGTCTTCTTGCACTATTACAGTCACTTTTGGACATACCATTGGGCAAGGTTTGAACCCCACTAAATCTCCAGCTATGGGTTAAATTGTTTTTACAAGGATAGCTTTAGTATAAAATAACCCACGAAGCTTGATATGCTACTAAACAAAGAATCGGAACCATTACGTTCTAGACACCTTGATAGTACAATGTTTTTATTGAGGATATTTCTCATACACACCAAAGATAGTGTGTGAATAGGTTGGTTGGTTGGTTATTTAAGTCAGTGTTTTCTGTTTTGCTTCATTTTTATTTGTTTTTTCTAAATTTCTTTTCTATTTTTTCTTGCATGCAATTTTATAGTTCCATTTAACTAATGAGAATCATTTACAAACAAATATAGCTTCAAGTAATTATTCTCAATACAGCTGGTAGGTGGGTTGGTTGGTTGGTTGGTTTTTAAGCATGTCAACTCTTGATGTGTTATCTAATGCCGAAGTTAGTTATATTTTGTTTTTCTTTTTTTTTTTTTTAGGTAATTATATGTTTTCATATAACTAAGGATACTCATTTGTAAATAAAAAAAGAGGATGTACACTTTCAAGTAACTATCCATAATACACTTGGTTGGTTGGTTGGTTGGTTTTTTGCCATGTCAGCTCTTGATGGATTATATATGCTAAAGTCAGTCGTTTTTAACAATTATATAGTTACAAGTAAATAATGATTATAATCTATAGAAAATATTAGATTCAATAAATCATTTTTTGTATTCCTATCTAATACTAACAATTTACAGTTATATAACTCCAATTATTTCGAGCAATTATATAGTTTCATCTAAATAATAATAACAATAATAATAATAGCAGCACAAAATAACGCCATAAGAACCAACATATATAAGCAAGAATGGATGCTGTTGTATTTTGACCTTCGGCCCGAGCAAACATGCCATTACAAAGTGAAGCACCAGAAGGAAGTGACACATTCCAATGGCCAGTAATCGAAAGAGATCACGTGGGTGGATTTGGCTTATGAAATGGGACAAGGTAAAGCCCATGATACACTCATAGACTGATGCACCGGAAGAGAGTGACCTGTGAACTGCATGACAGTTATTTCCGCTGGATGACGATCAATCATGCCATTCCAAAGATCGAGTGGGCGTTGAACTATTATATAACTCAGTCAAGACAGAAGTCAAGTGACAGTTGCAGTTAGAGCTGGAGACGGAGTTATAGACGAGATGTGGTAGGGAAAGCCACACCCAGTCGAAGGGGCCTTCGGGAACACCGATGGAGTTTGGGGATCAGAGAAGTTGCTGATAAAATGCAGTAAAGAAATCCAGCACCCGGCAGAGTGGACCCCAGGGCCTCCGGTTGAGCATTAGGAGAACGAGAAAGACACAACGTTGACGGCCATAAGAGTGGAGGACAAAATATTGAAGTTTCTGTTCGGTCTCCAACTCCCTCTCACACGCAAACCTTGAATAACCTTTTCGAACAATTACAATAAAGTGAGAGGTACATATATTTATAAAGAAGTCTTCCTGTGTCTGTCTTTATTATTGTGTCGTTATGATGCTGTAGATGACAATATAACAATGCGACGCAACAAAACAGCAGATGTAGGTTATGTGGTGATCGAGACGAAACCATCAATCACATCAAAAGCGGCAAATTAACACAGAAAGAGTATAAGACTAGACATGATTGGGTGTGCAAGGTGATCCACTGGGAGATGTGCAAGAAATTTAAATTCGACTATACGAAAAAAATGGTATATACACAACCCAGCGTCTGTTCTAGAGAATGACACATATAAACTCCTTTGGGATTTTGACATAAAAACGGATCACATAATCTCGGCCAAAAAAAAAAAAAAACAGACCTTATAATAATCAACAAAAAAAAAGGACTTGCAAAATTGTGGACTTTACTGTCTCGGCTGACCACAATAAAATTGAAAGAAAGTGAAAAGAAGGATAAGTACCTGGACTTTGCTGGGGAATAGAAAAATTGTGGAACATGGAAATAACAATGATACCAAACGGGATTGGTAATTTTGGTACAGTCACCAAAGGATTATTAAAGGGATTTGACGACTTGGAAAGAAGAGGATGAGTGGGGACTACCCAAACTACTACATTATTGAGAACAATCAGAATATTGTGAAGAGACCTGGAGACTTGAGAAGAACTGAAGTCACTCAATCTCCAGTGAAAGACCGCCAGCTGATGATGATGTGAAAAACTCACAAGGAGTAAATAATAATCTTTGTAAACAATTACAGCTTCAATGAACTATTATTCCAAATAAAAATAATACAAATATAATATATCTGCATACAAATATATATATATATATATATATATATATATATATATATATATATATAGCAACCACTCCGTACAAGCAGGGTGTAACATCAGGTCTAGTTTTAAGGAGAGTTTATATTGGTTGAATTCAGAGTTTTCCTTCTCCTATACCGGTTACCATACCAAGGTCAAAATGCCCAGTCTGCCCTTCTATTTACCTGTAGCTGGAGAAAGAATTATGAGATTCATACTTTTCAAAAGTTTTATTTGAGATGTAAACAGCACCGTCCAGGATTTGAAACCGGAATGCCGTTCCCATTACACTACGCACGCCTCTGCATTTACAAACAGCTTTATGTTTTTAACTATTCTTATTCAATACCAACAATTCTTAAACAGATCTATTTGATCCTCTGATGAGACCCTAAAAGATCTATCTGACCCCTTGATGAGACCCCAGCAGATTGTACCACCCGGGTAGAGTGAACCTAAGAGTAATAGCAACAAAATTTTGACTGCACATTTCTCATGGCTCTAGAACTAGAAATTCACCAATGGATACAGTTTGGTGTCATATTGGATCACCTTTTTGTTGGGGTTAGGAATACCATTCAACAGGGAGTACAGTTGGCATGTGTGAGTGTGAGCCCATTTAATCGGCAAAATCAGTTTATGAAGAAGCTTTAAAATAAATTCAGATGCTCGTTTATATGTTTAAATGCATATAGATAAAAAAATTATTTGGAAAGAAAAATTTATATTTTAAGAGAAAGAAAATAACAGTCGCAATCTAATTATTATTAGTTGTCGTTGTTGTTGTTGTTGACTAAGTATTTTCAGTTTGCATGTATTTATCAACCCCTCCATACGAGCAGGATGTTACGCAAGGTCAATGTTTTAAAAAGAGTTTAACAGTTTTCCCTCTCTTAGACCGGTTGCCATATCAAGACTAAAGGGCCCTGTCTGCTCTACTTATTAGCTTGAAATCGAATCGATGGATTCATATCTTTCCCAAGGGTATTAGTCCAAGGAGAAACATAAACAGCCTCGTCCAGAATTTGAACTCAGTTCGCCGTATATAATGCTTATAACGATATTCATTATACCACAAGAGTCTATTTTCAGCTTGTAAGTTCCTACAATTGCAATATCTCCAAAATTTTTCGAAAAATCGGGGTTCCGTTGCCGGACTTCTGTTAGCATAGGAAAATAGTTCCCACAATTTAAGCAGAAAACTGCTTGTAAGCATATCAATACACTGAGGGCAAAATCGTATATATATATTTACCAACCCCTCCGCTCGGGCAGGATATGACACGAGGTCAATTTTTTAAGCGGAGTTTAACAGGTTTGAATTCGGAGTTTTCCTTCTCCTAGACTAGTTGCCTCACCAAGGCTGAAGAAACCAGTCTGCCCTATAATTTACTCATAGCTGGAGGGAGAATAATTGGATTCACACCTTTCCCAAGGGTATTAGTGCAATGTGAAATGCAATCAGTCTCGTCCAGGATTTGCACTCGTGTCGTCGTGTTCATTTCCTACGACGATAACCATTACACCATGGGCACCTCCCATAATCGTATATATCAATGTATTTACCCAACCACTTCGACACTGGCAGGATATTACACATGGTCAATTTTTAAGCAGAGTGAAGCCAGTTTGAATTCAGTTTTCTTTCTTCCAGAGTGGTTGCCTAATCAAAGTTAGATAACCCAGTTGGAAAGACGTAAACAAACGTGTTATATTTTTAGATTTTCCAGCATTTAGTGAGAAGCTATTCACTAAGTATGTTCAGGCCAAATCTAATTGTGGGTACCCTGCAATTCAACCGTTATTATAAAAATGAAGAGAAATTCTTTTCTTATGCTTTTATATGGTAGACTAAAAGGACCCAGAAAGAGCTACGGCCCTAAACCTCTCAAATTACGTCTCTCTATTTCTGTATTTGATTTCCGACTTTCCATACCTAATTGGGAACTCTAGTTTTCTGCTTTTGTTCACGCGTTCGTATTAACCAATCGAAATCCATATTTCCATTAACCCTTAGTTTCATGTTTTCGTTCTCATGTCTTTACATAGTTGTTTTGCAAAGTAATTCTAAGATCTACCCAATTTTGTAACCAAAGTCAAAGCATTGAGAATATTTCTTTCTTTTGGCCACGGATGATACATCCCCGTCAGAGGTCTCTGACTCATTCCAAACTTTGAATACGAAGACCTCGGTTACTTTTAAGATGGCTATCTCCTAGTTTCAGGGTTGTCAGCCCATGTGTGAGAGATGTAAAGGTTCAAATTTGGCGTATGCCATACAACATTATGTCTAGACGTCTTCCAATTATGGCCCATTTAACGAGTGTTCTAATACCTGAGCCGCGCCCATTCGGTGTTGAATGTAATACCCTTCCCCCCAAAAGGGACTTTTCTTAGTATGACACAAAACTACATCTGATGGTGAGGTTCCAGTTCTGGATATCTGAAGAGTGTAGAATAGTTCTTCATTACCCTAACTACCTGGTCCACTCTGACCCGGAGTCTGCTTAAAAATTATTCGTATTGAATCGGTCCGTGTGCAAAAAAAGCTCTAAAGAAACAACAAACAATTGGCTATGAATATACTATGAAAGCGACTCCTTAACCTCAAGGAATAAACTAACCCAAAACAGATTGACTTATATAATAAGTTGGTTTGGTTATGGTGGTGGTACTCATGAAAGCGTATCTTGAGCAAGAATAGGGTGGCGGAAACCAACTCCTTCCCAACCTGGTTTGAATTTAAAGTTTTCTTTCTCCTAGACTGGTTACCATACCAAGTTTAAAAGAGACCAGTCTGACTTACAATTTACCTATAATTAGAGGGAGAATAATTGGATTCATATCTTTCCGAGGGGTGTTAGCAATACGTGAAATACAAATAGCATCGCTTCGGATTTGAATTCGGATAGCCGAGTCCACCTCCTACGACAAAAACTGTTACACCATGCCCGCCTACTCTGGTTGATATGTTAAAATCAATCAATCAATCAAATACCAGGCGCAACCTGTAACTTAATAACAGCGGATAAGTTTACAAGTAACCAAATTTTATGTTGCATTTCTATTGTCTGGACAATGACACTTATGTCAAGTTGAGAGTTTTTGAAAAAGACAGTTACTGCTGGTCATTTAATGGCTCCAGATTTACTATCTTTTTCTTCCCTCTGAATCATACTCAAGTCGAAAAGAGAGTACAGAATTCGCCTTTTGAAAGATTGTCTTTTCGTGACTTTGAGTGGAATTGAATAATTTGGCGTACATTGATAACAATTTTACAAATGTTTGCGACATTTATATCTTGTGATCTCTTCGAGAATAAAAAAAACTAATCCAGCTTTTTGTGGGTTGGAAGGAAGAGACCATCATTAAAAGGAGAAAAAGTTGATGAGAAAGAATAAGAAAAAGCGACATTTCAACATGACCGACAGGCACCAAATTGGTAAAAGACGTCGCCGTCAATAGAAAACTATTGGATTTGCCACCAGTCTGGTTTAAGGGTGGGGAATGAAAAAAGTGGTGAGGTTGGAGGGTGATTGTTTGGATGACTGAAGATGTCGGAAGGTTGAAAGGGTGAAGGAATGGCAAACGAAGACACAATAAATAAATTGGCAGCAGAAAAGAGATCGAGGAATTGGAAGAATTCGTAGTTATGAACTGTAGCAAGAGTGGTGGTGGGAAGATGGAATCTATTCAGAATCAGTATTGCATTTGAATATGCATTTATCTGTGCTTTCACTTTCAGTTTTGCAATTATATATATATATATATATATATATATATATATATATATATATATATACATATATTTCCCATTCGTTCTTTTTTCACATTCACACTTCTTGTTTGTTTGTTTTTTGAGGGGCTTTATACACACACACACACACACACACATATATATATATATATATATATATATATACTTTCTACTCTTTTACTTTCGCTTAACAGTATTTACTTTTATTTTAGTTTTTTGTCTTCACTTACATCCATTTCAGTTTCATTTTATTTTTACTTTTCAGTTTCGTGTTTTTTTTTTTGTTTGTTTTTTTTTTTTTCTTATTTTACTTTCCCTTTAATATTTATTTGTGTTTATTTCCTATTTTCCTTTCACTTTCTATTTTACTTTCACTTTCTATTTACTTTCTATTTTATTTTCACTTTCTTTTACGTGTCTACCTCTTTATCTAGTTTTATTTATTTATTTATTTTATTTTAACTTTTCTCTCTGTTTACATCTTAATTATTCCAACTTTTCTTCTTTTTAATCATTTTTTATCTTTTTTTTTCCTTTTCCTTCTTATTTTCTATTCATTCTTAATTTTTTCCTCTTTTTTATTAATTTTATTTGTTCTTTTGTTACGTTTTCTTCAATATTTTATTTGATTTTCTTTTTCTCATTTTCTTCCTCATTGCTGCTTTCATTCTTTTTACTTCTCTTTTTCACCATAATAATTTTTTCTCTTCGTTATTTTCTTTTTTCTTTTGCGTTGTTCTACTCTAGTGTTTACCATCTTCGTTTCTTCTTCTTCTTCTTCTTCTTCTTCTTTCTTTCTTTCTTTCTTTCTTTCTTTCTTTTCCCTTATATTTCTTTATTTTCCTCTTTTTTTCCTTTTTGTCAGTTTTCTTATTTTATTTTTCTTCGTTTTTCTTTACATTTACTTTTTCTCTCCTTCTTTTTCCTTTTTACTCTTCCTTTTCTTTTTCTTCGGTTTCTCCATTTTAACCTTTTCTCCCTTGTTTTTCTTTTTATCCTTTTTCATATACATTTTCCACATTTTTTTGTCCTTTGTTTTTTTTTTTTTTTCTTTTCTTCTTTTTCTTCTTCTTCTTCTTTGTAAACCTGCTTTTCGTTCTACGATATCATTTCTTTGATTTTTGTCCTGCAATATATTTCTTTTCTTCCTGAATTCATTCTTTCACTTTGTCATCGTTTTCTTTCCTACTATCCAACCATTCTACACCATCTTACAATTCTCAATACTAATAAACCAGCTGCAAACATCTAGTCAAATTACCAGACAACCCGACCCTCTACAACACAACCGATCGACCGTCCTCTTTCTCTGCTCGTTTTCGCCAAATCAAATCAGTTGTCTTAATACATCGAACATTGGTTTTAACGAGTTCTTTTCTTTTGAAAGAAGAATTGACGTGTCCAGTGAAACGAAGCCACCACTGAATCCAAAGCCCGGGAAATTGTATCCGAACGCCGACATTTGCAGCCCGCTTCACTTTTTAAGAGTTATTATAATTTATTAATTCATTATTTAGTTATAACCCGAGTAAAAGTCGTCTTTTATTATTATTATTATTATTATTATTATTATTATTATTATTATTATTATTATCTACTCATTAGAGTTTTTCCACATCTGCTAACGCTGATGGTTTTTCACTGAAGTCTGAGAGAGAGCAAGTTTCCTCAAGTCTCCAGGACTCTTCTCAGTATTCTGGCTGTTCTCAATAATGTAGTATTTTGGATGGTCTCCATTCATCCGCCAACTTCCAAGTTCTCCAGTACCTTTAATAATCCTTTAGTTACTGTTCCAAACGCCCCAATTACAATTGGTATAATTGTCACCTGCATGTTCCATAGTTTTTTCAATTTCCTTGCAAGGTCGAGGTACTTATCCTTCTTTTTAGATTCTTTCAGTTTTATTCTGTGGTCAGCCGGGACAGCAAAGTCGACACTTTTGCAAGTTCTCTTCTTTTTTTTTTGGCGATTATTATTAGGTCTGGTCTTCTGGCCGAGATTAAGTGATCCGTGTGTATGTTAAAGTCCCATAGGAGTTTGTGTGTGTAATTTTCTAGGACAGGTGCTGGGTTGTGCATATACCATTTGTTTGTATGGTCAGATTTAATTTTTTTGCACATCTCCCGGTGAATCACCTTGCCCCTCATCCCCACCCCAGTCGTGTCTCGTCTTATACTTATTGCGTTAAATTGCTGCATTCGCTTATTATGGGATTGATGGTTTTATCTCTGTCATCGCATATCATACAATTGCTATTTTGTTGTGTCTTATCTATTCTTGCTTTGATATGATTGGTTCTTATGGCTTTGTTTTGTGCTGCTATTAGGAGAGATTCTGTTTCTCTCTTGAAGTTTCCTTTTCTTAGCCATGTCCAGGTTTTAGTGTAAGATGTTTATTAGTCGTTTAAATCGCTCATAGAATTATTATTATTATACTCCTTACAAGTTTTTCTCAACTGTGTTAGCTGATGGTCTTTCACAGGAGTCCGAGTGACAACAAGGCTCCTCAGGTCTCTCCTAGAGGTCTCTTCATAGTATTCAAGCCGATCTCAACAATGGTATAATATGGATGGTCTCAGTTCGTCCTCCGATTTCCAACTCTTCCAATCTTCTTTTAAAGCCTTTGGGGACCTTTCTAAGTGCACCAATTAAAATTGGTATCACCGTCACCTTCATGTTCCACAGCTTCCTTTGTTCTCTAGTAAGGTCAAGGTATTTGTCTCTCTTTTCATTTTCTTTGATTTTCACTTCCTAGACCGCCAAGACGACAAAGTTCACAATTCGGCAGGTTCTCTTTTTTTCTTTCTTTTTTGTTGATTATCACGAGTTCTTGTCTTCTGGCCGGGATTAGGTGATCTATTTGTGTCTCAAAATTCCAGAGAATTTTGTTTGTCTCATTCTCCAAGAATGTGCATATACCATTTTGGTATTATGATCAAATTTCAATTCCTTGCTTAATTCTCAATGGATTCCTTTCCCCCTCCCAGTCGTGTCTAGTCTTTTAATATTCCCTGGTATTTGTTGTTTTTTGTGTCCAAGTGTTCAAATGCTTTCCTCACTGGGTAGTTAATGCTTTCTTTTCTTTTCTTTTCTTTTTTTTTTTTTTTTTTGACTTTTTCTTATTTTAATCATGGCGAATTTTTCTCTGCCAAATTCCATTCTTATATTTTGAAAGGAGATTGTAATTATTTGAACAAGGTTTTCTTGGACAGATTCTGGTTTGTGGATTTAGGTTGTATAATCAACTTTCAATTTCTTGCTTACTTCCCTGTGGATCCCTTTCCCCACTCACAGTCGTGTCTAGTCTTGTACTCTTTTTGCTTTAGTTTGCTACATTCGCTTATAATGTAATTAATTGTTTCGTCTCTATCATCACATCACCAACATTTTCTATTCAGTTGCATCTTATCTATTTTAGCTTTAATATAGTTAGTCCTTATGGCGTTGTTTTGTGCCGCCAATAGAAGAGACTCTAAATAATAGTTGTAGGTTCTAATAGTTTATATAAGAGTTTCTATTTCTTTTCCATTCTTGGCAAATATCTTAATATCATCCACATACATAAGTTAATTTCTCTTTTCTTGTAACTTGGTAAATTTATTCCCTGTTTTGCATTTTAATAGAATTTTGTTGCATCATTGCTATAACAAATTATATTAGCGAGAGTGAATTACCCTGGAAGATGCCTCTTTGGATTTTGACTTCTGCTCGGGTTTATCCTCCAGCTGATAATTCCACATATAAGTTTTCCATAGCGAAATTGTTATTTATCGTGAACATTTTGTTATCAAAGTTCACGGGATCAAGTCATATCCCTTTTTGTAAACTATCTATGACCTGGTTACACTTTTTAGCCTTATATTTTTACTTCCTTAAGAATGTGCTGTTCAATATATTATAGGTCATCTGTCCCTCTTGTTCCTTTGCGACGTCCTTTCTGATTTTTTAGGAAATATCCCGAGGCTTTCAAGCGAGTGATAAATCTCATATTTCTGCAGTTAGGATCCTCCACATCACAGGTAAACATCTTATTAGTCTATAGTTGTTTGGTATGGTTGTTTTTAAAGAGCTTTTCTGGAACAGGGGAGTTTTATATTTTGTCAACACTTCGGGTATTCTTGCCTCTCATGGGTATTAACATATTTTATGAGATTATATGTCTCGAATGAACATGGTTTCTTAAAATCACAATCATTTTAATATTTCACTCCTCGCAAGTTTTCATCCGAACAAACATTAGTGGTCTTTCATAGGAGTCTGAGTAACAGCAATTACTAAAATTATTATTATTGTGGTTGTTGTTGATACTGTCATTTTTACAGTTATACATATATATACGTCCACACACACACACACACACATATATATATATACACATACAGATATCTATCTATCAAAATATAACTAAGTTAGCCGATCGTAGTCAAGAGTGACCTGAAAGCTTTCTTTTCATTAGGGAAGAGCACTACTCCCTTCCCTAGATTGCTCCATTTACCCTTGATCCGTTCTTTATAATGCTGATTGTTAACCAAGGAGACATCAAGTACTATTTTTGGGTCTTTGGTAATACTCAACAGGGCATTGAACCCCGGTTTCCCAGACTATTGGCGAACACTCTAACCATTATGCCAATATATATATACACACACACACACACACACACACACACATATATATATATATATATATATATATATAATACTGATTGCCACATCTAAATTCTTTATTTTATGGCATATCAACTTTCGTGGGTTACTTAATACCAAAACCACCCTTATAGAAGAACAGCATTGATACTATTTAACCTATAATTGGGAAGATAATGAGATTCACAACTTTCCGAAGGGGCATTAGTTCAAAAATAAATGTAAGAGCCCAGCTGGAGTTAGAACTCGCTTACTCCGAGGCCACAGTCTAACACTTTAACCAATTTGCCACGGACAGTGCCCCATTTTATGCAATTAGATTACAAATCAGTAAAACAGTTTCAAAGTCACACTCTAGATTTTTTTTCATAATTTGAGATTCTAATTTAGTAACATATATCGATTTTTTGTTTTGCCTTTTTTTGATTTTGTTTTGTTTTGTTTTGTTGTTGTTTTTTTTTTTGTTTTTTTGTTTTTTTGTGAACCAAAACTCTATAACTAGAATAGTCATTATACTAAGTTTATCTTAGTTTGACACACAGAGCTAAATGTTTGTGACACTCATTGAGAATCGAATTCTTTAACAGTAATCTGCTCGCCTATCTTACAAACCATTATTCTCCGTGAAGTTGGAAGTGGCCGTGGTGTAATGGTTATCGTCTTTGGAAATGAACACAGCGACAAGAGTTCAAATCCTGGGCAAGACTTATTGCATTTCACATAGCCCTAATACCCTTGGGAAAGGTATAAATCCAATTATTCTCCCTCCAGCTATGGGTAAATAGTAGGACAGATTGAGTTCTTCAGCCTTGGTGAGACAACTAGTCTTGGAGAAGGACAACTCTGAATTCAAACCTGTTAAACTCCGCTTAAAAATTGACCTTGTGTCATATCCTGCCCGAGCGGAGGGGTTGGGTAAATATGATTATTCTCCGTGAAACGCCTGAAGTATAAATAACGATAGAATCAAAAGATAAACAATTTTATTTGAATAGTTTTTCATACCTAGATACTCCATTTTCTTATCGTATTAATTTATTTTTTAAGACAATTTTCTTTTTCCGATTCAGTCATTTTTTTCTGACTCTTTATTTGACCTTTTTCAATTTCTGAAGTCTAATGTTCAAAATACTTGTGCAAAAATAATTGACTCGTCCCCCCAAAATAAAGAATTCTATAAAATCTTATGAAGTATGATGACTTTGATCTCATTGTTTTCCATTTCCTATTCCTCCAAGTACCAAGAAGACCTTTCAAAGTCAGATGAACAATTTTTTCAAAGATATGAAATGTCGAGGAATACAATGATATTGCTGTCTTTGAAGTTTATGCATCGATAAATCTACTGGGGTGATTATTTGTTTCGGTCTAACCCAGATACAGATTCATTTGAATATATTTTAGAAAATAAAAGAAAATATTTAAAATGTTATAAAAGATAACTTAAAACTGACCAGTTGTTAAGACAGGAAAAACAACTTTCAGATGTGCGACAGCCATAGCGATACCTCTCTCTTGTCCAATGCAGTGATGATCTTGGCTAATGTCGAGCTCATTCGCCTTCTTCAACACCCTAAGCAGGGTCTCCTCCCAAAAAGCCAGTGTGGCATCTGTGCCAAATGGGGAATGTAGATATGATATGTGCTGGACAACTCCGGTAAAAATATCAGGAGCAACACAATAATGTCTTCGTAACCTTTGTTGATTCAACAAAGGCCTTTGATATAGTCAGCAGGAAAAGGTTTGTGGACAGTAATGGAGAAGTTTGGGGATCCCAGAAGATTAATGACGATCGTGAGGAAGTTCATGACAGAATAACTGAAGATGGAGACAATTAGAAAAATAAGAAACCAACCAGTCCGGGATAAATTTCAGTCGAGTGTCCGAATTAAATCTTAAAGACTACTAGTAAGAATTATTTCCAGAAAGGATTTAGTCATGTGTTCATTCTGTTATGACTTACTGATTAAATTAAGAACCAATCATATCCTTTTAAATCAAGAACCAATCATATCCTTTAAAACTGAGACCCAATCATATCCTTTTAAATTAAGAACCAATCATATCCTTTAAAAACTATTAAATTCAAATACAATAAATTAGTTTCAAATTCACTCTCGGACTTATTCTCATCATCTTAGATTCTTATTTTATAATGCGTCTTTTTGGGCGAATCAAAAGTTTATTACAAAGGTTGTCACTTACTAAGCTTCGTTTATTTTGATATAGAATCAAAAGTATCGAACACTCAGTGATTTGCCAACATATCTTACAAACCATTATACTGCACGAGGCACCCGAAAGTATAGAAACTATGGAGGAGGTTTAAAAGATGAACAATTTAATTTAAATTAAAATCTTCTTATGTTTATTGTTTTAATACAGGTTGTCCCGGTGACGTTCCAGCTCTTAAAACCTTTTTTCACACATTCATCTCATTGTCTGATATTTTCTCATTGCTTTATATAAAATAAAGACCTTTCAAGATCAGAATTACATTGACAGTGTCATCTTTGAAATGTACAGAATAAAAAATTGGGTCGTTAATTATTTCTCATTCCAGCTCTGATAAGGATTCAGTTGAATAAACATTTAAAAAAACCAAGAAACTTACATGATCAAAAGAGCGTTGACTCAACTCTCTATCTCTCTCTCTCTCTCTCTCTCTCTCTCTCTCTCTCTCTCTCTCTCTCTCTCTCCTATCATCCGTCACTCCCGGCAGGTCTTCCAAACTTCATCCTGTGTTTGTGCAGACCTAATGTAAATAAGTCCAATACTGACTGGTCCATGTATTGGGGTCCATAGAAGAACGTCACGTATGAGTCCTTGCTTCTGCAGTAGTGTCCCGCATGTCTTGTTAATCTTACTTGGATGATTTTTGAGATGGGAGGTAAGTGGCCGTACTTACCGCCCATCTAAAAAATAGGAATAGTAACTTGAAACATTGAAATATTGAAGTATTGGTATTAATACTTACCTGAAGCTATAATTTTTTACAAACGTTTATTATTATGATTATTATTTACTCATTAGAGTTTTTCCACATCAGCTAACGTTGATGGTTCTTCACTGGAGTCTAAGTGACAGCAAGTTTCCCCAAGTCTCCAGGACTCTTCTCAGTATTCTGGCCGCTCTCAATAATGTAGTAGTTTGGATGGTCTCCACTCGTCCGCCAATTTCCAAGTTCTCCAGTCGCTTTAGTAATCCTTTAGTTACTGATCCAAAAGCACCAATTACAATTGGTATAATTGTCACCTGCATGCGCCATAGTTTTTTCAATTCCCTAGCAAAGGTCGTGGTACTTATGCTTCTTTTCACATTCTTTCAGTTTTATTCTGTGGTCAGCCGGGACAGCAAAGTCGACAATTTTGCAAGTTCTCTTCTTTTTGGTTGATTATAATTAGGTCTGGTCTTCTGGCCGAGATTAGGTGATCCGTGTGTATATCAAAGTCCCATTGGAGTTTGTGTGTGTTATTTTCTAGGACAGGTGCTGGGTTATGCATATGCCATTTGTTTGTATGGTCAAATTTAAATTTCTTGCACATTTCCCAATGGATCACCTTGCCCACCCAGTCGCGTCTAGCCTTGTATTCCTTCTGTGCAAATTTGCTGCATTCGCTTATTATGAGATTGATGGTTTCATCTCTGTCACCGCATAGTCTACATTTGCTATTTTGTTGCGTCTTATCTTTTCCCGCTTTGATATGATTGGTTCTTATGGCGTTGTTTTGTGCTACTCTTAGGAGAGATTATTATTATTATTATTATTTACTTGAAACCATATATAATTGCTTGAAAATGATTGACTTAATCAAATAACGCAACAACGTACATTAAAACCAAGCAGCAAGCAAGCTATATAAAATGAAGACCTTTCATGATCAGGTGAAACGTAGCAAAGGAAACAAGGATATAGTAACATCATCGTGTTTTTTAAATTCGTTCAACAAGAAATCTATTGGATTTTGGTTTCTGCTCAGTTCATCCTTTATAAGGATTCACTTAAATATGTTTTTTTTTTAATTTAATAAAGAAGAATGTTTTGTTATAATTAAAACCGAATACGTTTTTTAGTCCGACCAACGATCGAGAAGTAGAAAGAGAAAGATCGAGAGAAAAGAGAAAGATAGGAAAATAGGGAGAGAGAGAAAGAGAGAAATAGGAAAAGAAAGAGAGAAAGAAAGATAAAAAAGAGAAAGAAAGAAAGAAAGAAAGAAAGAAAGAAACGGAGAGAGAGAGAGAGTAAAGAGGTAGAAAAAGTAAGAAAGAGAGAGATAGAAAAATAGAGATAGAAAAAGAGAGAGAGAGAGAGAAAGAAATAGAAAAAGAGAGAGAGGGAGAAAAATATAGAAAAAGAGTGAAAAAAGGGAGGGAATGAGAGAGATTAAGAAAGAAAGAAAAAAAGAAAGAAAGAAAGAAAGAAAGAAAGAGTGAGAGAAAAAAGAAAGAGAAAGAGAGAGATTTAGAGTTGAATCAACTGAATGGTCGAGTCAAATCTTACAGGCTGATTATGACCCATTAATGTTGTATGCTGCCAATTCTATAATCTCATTTTCTTTCTTTTCAAAAATTGGTTTTGCTTTTATTGAAATACTTTTCTTTGTTTCATTCAACAATTCCCAAGGATTTTGAATTGGCCACTTTCAAATCAAACTAGAAAATAAGCCATCAAATCAAATTGCAGACAGAATTTGGATTTAATTTAATTAAAGAAATAAACTTTTTCGTTAATTATTTCTAATTTCCTTAATTTCAAGCCTCAATTGTTGAAATGTCCTTCTCTTGTAATCTTCACCTTATTTTTTTTTTTTTTTTTTTTATCGTTTCTGATTTTTTGGGTTGGCAATTCTTCTTAAAGACTCTCCTGTGATATATTTTATCATAAAAATAATCTCAAGAAAACGGCGCAGCTCTTAACAATTCTTAACATTGTTCGATCTTTATGGGTTTTCAAAAGAAAATATAGAGAGTTAAGCCCGATTTGGTTTTTGTTATCAGTCGGTTAATTTAGATTTGTTTTAAACTCTTTGAGGTTGATCGATACGGTGGAAATGAGAGTTTGTCAAGAGAGTGTTATAATCAGCAGCAAGTGTTGATTAATTAATTTTCTCGATCGATGAGTTTAATTATTAAATTGAGTGCACCGATTGGGTTCGTGCAAGCATAAACTCTGGCGCAGAATGATGGATGACTCCCTGGAAAAACTCGTTTTCGATTTCCTAATAAAATTCAAATATTGTTGACAAATGGAAATATCCAAGGTCTACAGTATTATCCAGGAAAAAATACAAGCCATATAATTTTTTCTATAAAAGATTAATTTTCTACAAAATCGATGATAGCAAAATTTTATTATTTCTTGTGAAACGATTATAATCGAAAGAGATATTATTTTACCAAAAATACCGGGATTTTATTATTTCTTGTGGAACATTATTGTTATGGGGACATATCCTACCATACCCCAAAGATGGACTCGTTTCAACCTAAACATATTCTCCGAGCTTAGCTCGCTCGAGGGAAACAACTTCTCGTTCCTTACGAGACATTTGACAGACAGACTGCAAGCCGAGTACGGCTAGTACATCCTTTGTATGACTTCCTTTTTCTGCAAATACAATAACGTTTAACTATCACCTGTTGTTTGAGTTGTTCTTCCACCGGTCTTATCTGAAGACCACAACAATTATATAATTCTAAACATTCACTTTTATTTCTGTTATTACTTTCTTTTTGTTTTTTATTGTTCTTTTGGAACAGTGCTAAGGGTTGAAGGGTTTTTTGTTGAAGGTTGTTTTGGGGATTTTTTTTTTTTTTTTGTTATTAAATCAGTTGCATTCTCATAGCGCTAAACCCCAAATGAAACATGTTTGTGTCCTTCGTTTTTATTTGATTTTTTCTTTAATATATACATATATATATATATATATATATATATATCTGTGTGTGTGTGTGTGTGTGTGTGTGTGTGTGTGTGTGTGTGTGTGTGTGTGTGTGTGTGTGTTACTCAGACAGATAGACAGTCATACAGACTGACAGAGGAAAAAAATGTGTGTCAATGTGAGAGAGTGTGTGTGCGTGTGTGAGCGAGAGAGAGAACGTGCTGGTGAGCACGCGCGTGCGTGATGCCGTTGAATTCCCGTTGTAACAGCTACCCATGATTATATTGATGCTTCTGTTTAGAAAGGAGTGAAGAGTCCTAATTAATTAACATAACTATCTCAGCTATATAGAGGAATTTTAATGACTATGAATTGACGCTCAGTAGATACGCAGAAAATATCAGATTATTTGGAATTGGACTCTAAATTGCTTTGTTCCTTAATTTAGACAATTTTATGATGTATTAGTATTATCTTACTCAAAAATCCTTTAATGTGCTATTTTTGCTGGTTTATGGATGCACATATACACACACACGTATATATATATATATATATATATATATACGTGTGTGTGTGTATATATATCGTAAAAGTAACTCGATATTTCAGAATTCTTACAAATTATTTTTTACCGATAAATTTCTCTAGAAATGAATATTTGAAAAAAAGCGTATAGCAGAGAGTTTTATTTTAAATTCTGTATGAGCTCAAGCTTTTGTCACCAGTTTCTCGAGCGCCCAGGGAACCACATTACCAGGAACTCATGTGGGATGGAAGACAAAACTTCTCATAATTGCCCTTCAAGTTCTTCCAAAGTCGTTGGTTTGGTAGAGTAGACTTGCTCCTTTAACCAACCCTAAAGAAAAAAGTCACACGGTGTTAAGTCAGGGCTTCCGACTGGCCACTCGTGCGGATTATGACTTCTCCATCTCCCAGACAAGTGAGCATTCAGCCATTCACGAAAAACAACAGCAGATGGTAAAGGAGCGCCATCTTGCATAAAAATCAAATCTTCAATATTCTCCCAAGATTTTATAATTTCTTCTCACTGCATGATGAGGTACCTTTCGGTATTTACAGGTAGTCACGTCTCAATCACCCTAATATATACGTGGTGCCTTCAATAAGTTTCCAGACTTTTTGTACAGGCATTTAAAATTGTCGTAGACTCTTGAAAATTCACTATGTTATTGCCATACATCTTATGAGATGACTGAACAATTCTTATGATTTCAGCTTCAAATGAACAGCTACAGCAGCAATTGGAATACACCCTACTAAAGCCTGATTGTCACAGCTGGTGAATTTCAAAAATGCAATCTGGACGTCAGGACACTTTAGAAGAATAATATGCAATAAAATTCTGTTTTAAACTTAGAACAAATGCCACAGAAACCTATGGAATGCTTCAGACTGCTTTTCGACCATCTTGCATGAATCGAGCATCAGTTTTTGAGTGGCATAAGAGATTCAAGGAAGGCGGAGAGTCTGTAAGGGATGATGTGAGGTGTGGGAGGAGTAAGGAAGTCAATACACCAGAGTTGATAGGCCAAAGAGTTAGGGTTAGGGTTAGGGTTGCTATGTTGAGGTTTTAAGGGAGTTCAGGAAGAGATTCCGTCGGAAGAGGCCAGCACTCTTCAAATTGGGTCGGTGGCATTTCCACCAGGACAATGCTCCAGTCCACAACTCCATCCTTGTCACAGACTATTTGAGCAAGATGGGCATCAAGACAGTTCATCCCCCTCCCTATAGTCCAGACCTTGCTCCCTGTGAGTTTTGGTTATTCCCTAAGCTCAGAAGCTGTCGTTATGAGACAACTGAGGAGATAAAAGAGGCTGTGACAAAGGTCATTGACACGCTCACAGAAGAGGACTTCCATGGGGCCTTCCAGAAGTTTTTGGAATGATATAACGAGTACATTGCTGCCGGAGGAGATTACTTCGAAGGGGACTAGAGTTTCATGTGTGTACTATCAATAAAAGTGCCCATACGAAAAAAGTCTGGAAACTTATTTAATGATCCTCGTATGTATATATGTATATATATATGTACTTTTGTTTTCTTTTCCATAGTTGATCTTCTTATCTCTTTTTAGAGTGCTCGATATTGGATAGAAATTTTATTACATTCCGTAATATAATGTAATATAATATATTTGCCGTTCTGGCTTATGACTATCTATTTCATGCTATTTACGATTTTCAAATAATTTTTTACGATCGCAAATGACGTGAAAAAGACTGTCAAAATTTAATATAATATTGTACAAAACAATATAATAACAGCTGCAACCCATGTTCACAAAACTACATCAAAAAATTTAAAAATCAAGAAAATATATTAAATGATATAACACATAATATATGTTGGACAATATAATATAATATAATATCAAAAACAAATATTATATATATATATATATATATATATGCTCCCCACCCCCGGAGGTTGAACCGTCTCGCGAAGGAATTGACGGTTGCTACTCACGTAATGTAAAGCTCTTCTAACGATTTTGGCACTTCGGTCTACGTTAACGTAAATGTAAACAAATGGAAAAATCTATATATATATATATATATATATATATAAAGATGGTTGTTGTAGGTCCAAAGAAAGAATAAAAATAAATTTTAAAATAGGAAGGTCCACGAATAGATTTGTATTTTTTGAATTTATTTATTTTGTTCTTACATACGTGTTATATATGTGTATGTTACCAGCTTGTTGCTTTCGTCAGAGGACACATGTGGCACAAGGCCTTGTTAACGGGGTACTTAATGAGACTTGAACTCACTCTCGTTTCCAGTTTGAATATATATATATGTGTGTGTGTGTGTGTTAAAATTCTCTCGCTAATGATGAGACTGCTGATGGTGTGAGTTATGTTATCAGGCTGACATAAACTTAGCCTGGTGTCGATCCCAGCGTGAAGTGTCTAGCCACACTGATGAGTTGTGATACAACGAAACAGTCTGTCGATGACAATATATTTTTAAATATTCCATATTTCTTGATAGTATTCTATTTCCGTTGATAGCGTTCGGGGTTTTTTTCTAATTCATCAGAAACTCAGTTTTATCCCACTGTGGGTTTACGTAATTTTTTTATGTTATAAAAAACTTAAAAACCTTCAAAACTCTTTAAAAACACTCTTTACACGTGCAAGTAACCCCTGATGATGGCCTATGAAAGATCCGATAGCTCTCGGGGTAAATTTTAGTAAATTTATCTACCAATCCCAAGCTGAAACTAAGACCCTTATCAGGAAACTTGAAAGTATCTTGATAAAAATATATCGACAAAATGTGTCTTTATTATTTAATCAAACATGCGTAAATAAAAGACTGCTACCTAACTACACATACTCACACACACACACACACACACACACACACATATATATATGTGTGTATGTGTGTGTGTGTGTGTGTGTGTGTGTGTGTGTTATTATGTTATAAAATGTAATGCGATAGATAGATAGATAGATAGTTTGTATTATAATGGTTATCATAGCAGGAAATCAACAGGGCAACCAGAGTTCAAAACTGAACGATGCTGTTTGCATTTGACCTAACGCTAATGTACTTGGGAAAGATTTGCATCCAACTCTAAGGAAGTAGTAAGGCAGACTGTGTTCTTTAAATTTAGTACGGCTGCCGGTCTAGAACAAAGACAACTCTTAATCGAAAACTGTTCAACTCCGCTTAAAAACTGACTTTGTGTAATATCATGCTTATGCCAAGGTGTTGGTATATATATATATATATATATATATATATATATATATATATATATTGTGTCCTAAAATACATGCATATGTTGGTTTATTATGAATGCAATGTTTATTTAAATAGATAAAACGATAGTACACCAAATAGTGAAAAGAAATACGCTGTGAAATAGGATTTTTAAGCTTTTATCTATGGCTTAAAAATCAGATTTTGTTTAAATTCTGTAAATCTCGAAACTGAAGTGGAATATTTTACAATGTACAAACAAATTTGGCATGTTCACTCCGAGTAAAATTGAGTCATGCCTCATGTTAACATACAACAAAATTTTACTTTACTCTTCCAAGAAACCAGATTTTGTAACCGATGAATATATATATATATAAAGTTACCCTGTTATATATATATATATATATATAAATATTTTCATATATATATATATATATATATACACACACACAGATGAATATATATATATAAAGTTACCCTGTTTTATATATATATATATATACAAATATTTTCATATATATATATACACACACACGCACACACACATATATACATATATGCTTGCATACGTGTGTGTGCGTGTATGTTTTATAGATTTAGACATACATCGAAACTGAAATAATAGATCAATACATCGATTTGCTGGACAAATACATGTTGGTAAATAGAATTTCTTTTCGAACTTTAGAAGAAATATCTTTCACTTCTACCTCAGCCAATTCTTTGTTTACTGAGCAGTTTAAATGAAGAAACGACATCACAAACTTGTCAGCTTTTCTGTGGCTTTCCTCGCCGCGGGAGGATTGATTTGTGGCCCGTCATGTGAATCGGTGGTTCCCGTTCAAGTGATTGTCTCTTTTAAGAAACACTATCTATCTATCTGTTGCTCGCTCTCTCTCTATCTCTCCACACCTTTCTCTCTTTCACCCTCTCTCTCTCTCAGTCTCTCTCTGTCTTTCTCTATACACATATATATATATATATATATACCTATTTATCTATCAATCAATCAGTTAACAAATTATTATATATGCATATAAATTAGTATAGCGTAGACACAGAATCAGCGGTGCTAAGTAACTGTCAGTTTCACACCAACGCGTTCATAAGACCTGATGAACGCATACGTGTGAAACTGACATTTGGCTAGCACCGTTGACTCTGTATCCACGCTATCAAGAATTAAATATACACGCTCAATTAATTTTATTGAGCACTTTATTTATATATCATGCCAACTACATTAACAACACATACATACATACATACATACACACCAAAACACATACACTCACACGCTCACGCGCGCACACGTACACGCATACACACACACATATATATATATATATATATATATATATACATATATTGTAACAGTGTTGGTTGTCATGAATTCATTTTGTGGGTTTGTGGCGAACCAAGTACGATATAATTTGGAGAGTGCTCAATATCTGTGATAGAGCTATTATATAATAATAACAAATAAATATATATTAGATTTGTATATTTACTGCCATGGAACTTTGTCTGCAACCTAAGGTTTCATGAAGTTTTACAAACAACAATCATCAGGCAGATAACGAAAGGAATTTTCCTTTCGTTATCTGCCTGGTGTATTCTCTTTCTTCCTTTAGGTATATGCTAGTCAGTTCATTTTGTGCCTTCTTAAGTTTCTGAGGATTGATATTAGTTGGGTTCCTCTTGTTGCATAGGGAAACGGTTTTTACGTCTGCACGCTTTTTTCTAACCGCTAAAGTCTCCCATGAGACACTAGGTTTAGCTCTTTGTTTAGTTGGTTTGTATTCTGCTGTGGGCATTGACAAAGTTTTCATATTTGTCATTCGGAGGGGGTATTTCTGATATCTCCTGAAGTGCATCGAGTTTGTTTCTTAGTGTTAATGAATATTTATCGTTAATATTCCTGTTGTTAAGCAGGGACCAGTCATAGTGTACGGTTTTTGTTGTTTGGGTAGCATTCCTTCGTAGGCTCAGTCGTATCTTTACCGTGACAAATCGGTGATCTGAGGACACACCATCGAAAGAGAAGTATGCCTAGCAATTCAATGTGCTATTATTCTATTTATTATTCATGAGGATGTAGTCTACCTGTGTTTTAGTGTCATTTGCGTAAGTGTAGGTCCATATTTTTCCCTTTCTTTTCAGAAATTTAGTATTAAGCCATGTTAATCTATTTTCTATCGTGAAATCTGTTAGGTGTTGCCCATTTCTGTTTGACGACTTGTGTAAGTTGAATTTGTTGTTTATGTTTTTACCTATTTGGGCATTCATGTCTCCACCAATTTATGAGAACGTTCCAAACCGCATCGCCCTTCGCGCAGGAAAAAAGGTGTGCTTCCTGCTTAGGTTGGTGCTCTGCCCCCAGTGTTCGAAAAATATGCTACATAACTCAAACTAAAACAAAAATTACCAAAATATAAATTCACAATAAAAATAGAGACATTCAACTTTAAAATTTTAAATAGAATACGCCAACAACGGGAGCTGACAGCTTAGGCGATTGATCATAACGTAGAGATGATATACATTCAAAAACACAGATTCGTTCATAGCGAAGATATAGAATGGATGGACATTTGTCACGGCATCTGCATGGAAAAATTCTGTTAATGCCTTGATAGGGGTAGTAGGTATGCTTATCGGTACACGGGTCCTAAAATCACTTAATAACATCGAGAAAATACAACCGATGATGATGGTAGCCACGTTCAATGGCAATCCCAGCACAATAATCATCTCCAGCCACAGCCCTACCAATGTTAGTGACGAAAGGGACCTCATCGCCTTCTATAACGAGCTATCCGCCCTTGTTCGCAGCATTTCCTGATATAAGATCTAATTTAAATCGATTCCTCACCCTGCAAAACATATGTTTGTTTTCAACTGAATCTTATTATTCCAGTGGGCTGGGAATACACTTTTGGTTTAGTTTGTTTTCTTGGGTTTTATGGCATATCAACCATTGTATGTTATTTAATGCCAATTCCTCCTTATAAATATATATTAAATATATATGATTTGGTTTGCTTGGGTTTTATGGCATTTCAACCATTGTAGGTTATTTAATGCCAAATCCTCTTTATACATATACATTAAATATATAGGGTTTGGTTTGGTTTTATGACATATCAACGATTGTAGGTTATCTAATGTCATATTCTGTTTATACATATTTAAGTAAGTAGAGTTGACGACCGTTGTCAAGGGCCACCCGAGGGCTTCCTTTTCAATGCCTACTACACCGATGTGTAGAAGGAGCAACTACCTTCTCTGGATTGCTCCACTTTATTCTTGATCCGTACCTTATAATGCCGAGTGTTAAGGAAAACAGCATTAAGTACCATTTTTCATCTTTGGTATGACTTGACCTGGGATTGAACACCGGTTTCCTGGGCCATTGGCGAACGCTCTACCCATAGATCAATGGGCCGAAACGATCCTGAGCTAATTTTTTGCAGATATTCAAATGGTTTGAATTATTGTTATATAACAGTCACGATTTAGCATCTGTCATTTGTTTGCGCACAATTTGTTGGTAATTTCATTTTTAAATGGGTTAGTTTTAATTCATTTGCACACTAGTACTGCCATTGTTTCAACACAGTTCATTATCATGTCATCCTGCTAGCACAGATTTCCCTAACTCTTTTTCACAATTTGTTTCTATCGTTTTTTGCTTCCAGATGGTCTTCTGTCTAGAAGCAAAAAACGATTGTGTGAAAATTGTGAGAAAGAGTTAGGGAAATCTGTGCTAGCAGGATGACATGATAATGAACTGTGTTGAAACAATGGCAGTACTAGTGTGCAAATGAATTAAAACTAACTCATTTAAAAATGAAATTACCAACAAATAACATCATGTGTCTGTAGAGAACAGTTATATTTAACCGATAGATAAGACTCTATCAGGTGCCACCACTCTGGGTTCGAGTGGACCTTGGAGCGATGTCAATGAAGGGATACTCAGCATTCTCCAAAGCTCCAGCATTACTGGAGCTTCACCATCAGATTGTTTAATGTCGTATCTAGGATACTCATTTGGAGAGGATCTTACCCCTCTGCAGAGATACAGTCGGTGTATTCGACAGCCAACCCCGAGCCAACTGGACTAATTCGCTTTTGAATAAATTTGAGTGAGAAGGCATCTTCCATTTCACCCATACTCTTTAATTGTTATTTGAATTGTTCAAACAAGAAAATTTTACTAAACTGATAGATAGATAGATAGATATGAACAGATTAAGATAGATAGATAGATAGATTGAGAGATAGAGAGATAAAGTCTTTTGGGAATAATATGGTAAAATATGGATCTAGAAACCGTAAATTTCGCACCATTTTTCGTTTTGTACAAAGCTTTTAGTGGGGCTGAGGTCCGGGCGTACGGTCATCTTGATCACTAAGCAACGAAAGCATAGGAAATTAGAAGAGGTGGTAAAAGCAAAGGAGTGGGAAGAGATTCCGCCCATCGCCACAAAAAAGAGAAGAAACGAAATTTCTGTCAAATGCGTGAATAATTAATGGCGTGAGATTAGGTACCGACTATTTTCTCGCGTCTTCCTTGTGCCATCAACAAAAATAAAAGCAAAATCTTACAATAACTATTTTATTAATGTATAAGGCCATTAAAATGGCTTGGGCATTTTTGTTTGTTTTTTGTTTTGTTTTATATATATATATATATATATATAAGAACCTTTTACGTGTATGTGACTGTCCAGCTGTGTAAATGGGCGAATCTCGATTTTAGTTCCTAACAAACCGAAAGACAACGAATGAGTTCGTGAGATATGTAAATCTATATGACCAAAATATCATGAGTAAGGAAAATGCTTTCACGTGTTTATGCCAAGTTTAAAGAGAATAAAGAATTATGGATAAAAATGTTTTCCACATAAACGGAAGGATTCTTTTGGAAAACAAAATATATGCAATACGATTGATAAACTTCATTTGGAGATGTCTGTAGTGTAATAGTTCCCTTCCCAAGATTATGGACAGGGAGACTCGAGTTCAAGTCCTTGTCGAAACTGTTTGTATTTCACATATTACTAATACCATTGGGAAAGATATTAATCCAACAATTCTTCCTCCAGTTATGAGTAAGGCAGACTGGGCTCTTTTACTTTGGTAAGGCAGCCAGTCTCGGAGAAAAGAAAATCTTTGAATTCAAACCTCTTAATCTCTGCATAAAATATTGACCTTGTGTCACATCCTGCTCGGACGGAAGGGTTGGGAAATATATAAACTTCCTTTTCTTTCTGTAATAAAATATTGTCCAAAGCCAAGGTACTTTGTAAAGAGTTACTACACTCAAATTGTTTCATAATTTTTGTGGCGTCCGAGAAGAACAGCCCAACTAATTCTATGCCAATTTGGGGCGATAGACAAGATTATGTGAGTTCAATACCATCCATACTCACCAGGCTTAACTCCGTACGTATTTTTATGACATAGTTTCAAGTATTTTTATCTAATACTAATAATTTGCAAACGATGATATGGTTTCAAGTTTTCTTATCCAATATTAATAATTTGCAAACGATGATATGGTTTCAAGTATTCATATCCAATACTAATAATTTGCAAACGATGATATGGTTTCAAGTATTCTTATCCAATATTAATAATTTGCAAACGATGATATGGTTTCAAGTATTCTTATCCAATATTAATAATTTGCAAACGATGATATGGTTTCAAGTATTCTTATCCAATATTAATAATTCGCAATCAGATCTATTAAAGGGAAAGTCTCTCCGTGGCGTTGTGGCTTATGTGCTGAACTGCGACATCATAGTAAGTAAGTTCGAACTCCAATCGCGCTATTACGCTCAATTTCGGACTAATACCTTCGGGAAAGGCATGAACCCTCTTATCCCTCCCAACTATGAGTCAAATATTATTACTATTGTTCTTCTACAAGGATGAATTCGGCATTAAATAACCCATGAAGGGTGATACAACATTATATGTAGAAAACCAACCAAATCTATTTGAACTACAGATGGGACCTTAACAGGTCCAACCAGTCTGAGTTAGAGTGAACCTGGAAGTAATCGCATCGTAGTAGAGACCCCACATTACCCAAAGCTCTAGAACGTTGGATGCAGTTTCGTGTCATACCCCTGATAGACTTCTGTTGTTGTTGTTTTTTTCTGGTATGTGTTTTTTAGTTGGTTTGTTTTTTAAGTGGGTGTCCTTACTGCTTGTGGAATTGGCTACTGATTGTTACTCTTAACGCAGCTGAAAGTCTTGAGACTGCTCGGATTGCTACCAGAAACTAGTGTCATGTGCGAAGATATGAAATTCGAGCCAGTACTCCTCTTCTTAAAGGGGACAGTATCCCTTGTCAAGCTTACAGTAGACTTCACTGGTACTTAACAGTTTAGCCTAAGAAGCTATCTTTGAAGCGATCAAAAATTATCGTCTTAAGATGAGGTTCAGGGGCCTCGTCGTCGATATCGATTGCCTACCATGTTATACAGGCATGCTTAACCAGTAGGGAATAGAATCAGCATATTCTATGCTTCGCCGATAGGATAGTCATTAAAAAAGAGGTGCATTTATTTGGTTGGATAAGATATTCGGTTAATCAAATATATATTTCTCTGGCCTATATCTTTTGAATTAATTTATAAATTTGTTTTCTGATTAAATAGTGAAATTTGACACTTCTCAAAAAAGTTATCAATATTTTTGATAGATAAAATCTAGAACTTGAACGATATAATTTTTTCTTACCGTATCGATTATAGACAAGTAAATCCTTGGTGTAATGGTTATCGTCGTGGGAAATGGACACGGCGATATAAGTTCAAATCCTGGACGAGACTGATTGCATTTCACATAGCACTAATACCTTTGGTAAAGGTATGAATCTAATTATTCTCTCTCCAGCTATGCGTAAATAGTAGGACAGACTGGGTTCTTTAGCCTTGATTAGGCAACCAGTCTAAGAGAAGGAAAACTCTGAATTCCAACCTGTTAAACTCCGTTTACAAATTGACCTTGTGTCATAACAGTTTTTATAAAAAGTTAATTTTCTTCTAAACCAAACATACCCGGAACATTAGGCAATCAAAACGAATATCATTAGATATCATTTATTTCCAAACCCTGCGATATTTAAACTCTTTTGCTGGTACTGAATCAGATATTGATTTAAGAAATTTAAGTGATTTGTAGCTGGTAAGACATAAAGCATCAAACAATATATCTTGCTGGAAATTTCTTCTTATGTTGAAAGGGAACTGGATGGTAACCATTGAGAGATGATGATGAAGAAAGTAAATAGAATGACTATCCTCAATTGGTTGACAAGATATCTCGAGATAAAAATCTGGATATTTTACACTGAATCCGGTTTCCAAGACAATTCATTGTTGGCGATGAATGCAGTGAAATTGTTGGCTGGTTGGTTGGTTGGTTGGTTGGTTGGGTTTTATGCCATATCAACCTTTGTAGGTTATTTAATGCTTACTCCCTTTTTTATGTAAATAATAAGTTCTTTTTCGAACAATTCAGTTTAGCATGAGTATACAGTTTAATTGTCAAAAACATTTCTGTCTCAAGCTAAGTTTAGTCAAACAGTTCTAATTCAAACAATTCAGCTTATCGTAAGTACAGTTTCAATGTCAAAAACAGTTCCACTTCAAACAATTCAGTTTAGCATATAAAAACAGTTCCTTTTCAAACAATTCAGTTTTCATAAGCAAGCAGTTTAAATGTAAGTACACAGTTTAATTGTCAAAGACATTTCCATTTCAAGCTTACCAGTTTAGTCAAACAGTTCTAATTCAAACAATTCAGTATAGTATCAGTATATATTTGTCCACACACAGTTAGATTGCAAAACAGTTCTATTTCAAGTAATTCAGTTTTGCATAAGTACACTGTTTAGATAGGACCCTATTAGGTGCAACCACTCCGAGTTAGAGTCGACATGGGAACGATGGCAATGAAGAGGTACTCCACCTTCCCTAAAGCTCCAGCAATCCTGGAACCTCACTCTCAGATTGCTTAGTGTCATATCAGGACACTCCTTGGAGAATCTTACCCCTCTGTAGAGGTGCTGTCGGTGTATTCTAGTGCACCAGCCGAGTGGGCAATGCAGTGAAAGAATTCTTTTGAATGATCGACGGAATATCATGGGGAATTTTCTTTGTGTAGGGACTTCTTACTCTGACATAAATTAACATTTTAATTCTAGATAATTTGTCGATAATGATGAATGCGATGAAAGAAATAATGGCCCTAGAGCAGCTGAACTGATATATATATATATATATATATATATATATATATATATATATATATATATATATATACGTATTATTCAGTCCAGTTAAACCAGAGTTGGGAGTAATTCCTGCAGGACAAGAAAATCATTCAGAAAACCAAAAACACGAAGAAAAGTATAACAGGACCTCTTTAGATCCATTATTTATCCATTGGATCTGAAGAAGTCCTGTTATATTTTTCTTCGTGTTTTTGGTTTACACCAGAAACTGAAAAACAGGATGGAAATAAATTTATAATCCTAAATTAACCGGTCTTTGATTTTTTTCTTATATATATATATATATATATATATATATATATATATATATATATATATATATGTCATTTCATAAAATACTCAATAAATGTTCGATTTTTTTTTTCATAGAAACACTAAAACAAACCGCTACACGTTGAAAATCTTAATGTCAATTTCTCGTCAATTTTCTAAAGCGTCAATTTTCTGCAGTTTTATCAAAGTAATTGATGATAATTGTATACGATTCAGTGTGAATAATGAGGCAGCAATAATATTAATGACGGGAATTATTAAAAATTGTTTTTATAGGCCACAATGAAATCGAATTTATTTTAACTTTAAAATTTATGAATGTAAATATTGATAATGAGTTTTTTTTTTATAAACTACTGGTTTATACAATTTGATATCTCAGAGAGGATTTATCAGATAAACACGTCTTTCTAATGATTACATATATGTAATATATAATGATTACATATATATAATATCAAATTTTAGCTACAATGGAGAGAAAAAGAATAATCACGTTTATATTTCAATCTTATTCTGAATTAACCAAATAAATATTTCAAATGATAAGAAATAAATTTTTTGATTAAAACTCGAATATTGACTTTTTCTCATTTCCTAAAATTATTTTATAGTAAAATTACGCAATGAATTTTTCTGATAAAATCATTTATGACGCATTTCTATAGCAAAATCCTTTATAATACAATTCTATTGTTGAAATCATTTATGATTCAATCTTTCAGTAAAATTATTAGTTAGACATTTACATTCTACGTATTCGATTATTCTGTCAATAATTCTTATATTAATTAATTCTATCTGATAATTCTTATATTAATGCTTGACTACGAATAAAATCGTTAATAATGCAATCACATTACACGTATAATAACCCTGTCATCATCCTACTTTCACACTGACTTGAATAAGGCATGAGTCCATCTCTACCCTTATCAGCTATAAGTAAGGTAGGAGAGAATGTAACTCACAGGTTTACAGATGAGCAAACTTTTTGAGGAAAAAAAATAAATTGAGAACCAGATCGTATTTGGCATGCAACCTCACCACATCAAAAACTGCCAGGGGTGCTGCTATTAGTGATCCTATGTACCACCAGGAGACAAATTAATTCTTTCAACACTACGGCCAAACTAGCAAAAAGTGGGAAAACAATAAATATTTTGTGCAAAGAACTCAGAAAAAAAAAATAACAAGAAATTTTCTTCTCTTTCATTTGATTGTGAATTTTATAATTTTCATGCGTCTGTTTCATGAGAATCTTTGCCTGATTTCACCGTCCAAAACTCGCACCTGCGTCCTTTTATCGCTTTGTATTTTTCTTCGTCTTCAAAATTTTTCGGTTTATGTATTTGTCACCTTCATATTTCCGAATCCTTAAAATATTGCTAAAATGTCTATCAGTTATTTGATCAAAGCATTTTGCAACTCATCTTTTCTTTCCTAGCTATGCTAAGTACTCTACTAGTACACACACACACACACACACACATACACACACGCTATATATATATATATATATATATATATAGCGTCTGTGAATGTGTTTGTGTGTGTGGAATGTTATTCAAAAAATCAAGATTGTAGTTTTATTTTCAAACGAAATCTGGGGTTAGTATATTATCTTTTCTTCCGTATTTATACCGGGTACCTCTTCTTATACGCACACACACACACACACACACACACACACACACAATATATATATATATATATATATATATATATAAATCGACCTCTGGGTAGCCGTTAAGCGGATATATGTAAACAAAAACAATTGTGATACATAACCGTTTAAATTTCCTTCGCTTGCGTTAGTTTCCTCGTTGCTGAGTGGTAGAATCTTGAATTGGCGTTTTGATCAACCGGGTTTCGATCCCAGCTTCAGAAATCTAGTCCGTCTAGTCACACTGAAGAGTTCTGATAGAGCAAAACAGATCTGTCTATGGATGACAATATATATATATATATATATATAACGTTCGTGTGTGTCTGGAACGTTATTCATTAGATTAAAATTGTAGTTTTATTTTCGAACCAAATCTGGTCTTTGTTTTCTTTTGTAATAAAATCTTATTGCGACAATTTCAATAAAACAAAAACCGCGTCGCGCAAACTAAAAATCAAACGTTAAAGAACATTATTGATTTGTTATTTTCATCGCCACCCAATCCCAAGACACATGTCGTAAAGGGGGTGGGGATGGTGTTCGTTTGACTGCCAGTGCGTGTCTCTTGATATTTTCATACTGTGTGTTCTTGTGTTTGTGATTGTGTGTCCGTATCTCTTTGAACTGCTTCCATTATGTGTACATGTTGGTCTACGTGTATGAATAAGCGATATCTTTTTGTGTAATCGTATATGCTCGATTGTTAATAACTTTTTACCAAACTTTATTAAGTTACTACGAACAGAACCCGTGGTAATTCCACGTTTTATTAGTATATATACAAGCAATACAATACAATATTTAGCCATAGGACGTGGTGCGGAGGGTCTAAGGGTAATCCTCACAGGAAATAGGCTTTGTGAGTCAAGATTCAATCATGGATGAGAGACTGTGTTTTACTTCACATTAATGCGCTGGGGAAAAACGTGAATCCATACCTTCTACTGACTCTCAACAATGGGAACAGAATAAGCTTTGCTGTCTTTATAGAACAACCACACTTGGAGAAGAAAAACTCTGAATTAAGAAAAAAACGTCACTTTCGTAGGAATGATTGATATCAGGAAGGTCCTCTGGCTCGTAAAAATCTCTGCCAAATGCTGGTATGTGAGAAATTAATTTCGTGAACTGATTCATCTGTTGACCCCAGTAAATAAAACAGACATTTATGCATATGAGGTATCTTTGTCTACTTTTCTCTTCCTCTTTAACATGACACACATCAACTCCTGATTGATATGGGCGCCTCATTGCAAAGAGATTTTTAACAAGTTAATCTCCTAAACCGTTAAAACGGCAGCGATTTTATCAATAAAAAGGCTTCATTAACCAAAGATAAAGTATGTTGCTTTAAATCAGAGAAATCCAAACCTGAAAGAATTTGGGCTGTCATAAAAACTCGTGGAGGAGCCACAAGTGGTTGTTCTAATTTTTTTGGCAATAAATTTCATAATTTTTTTCCTCATTATAGGACAATTCCATAATATTTTCCTCTGCATGGCTTTGAAAAAATTAGACCATGAAATTATACAATTAAATCTATTTAGATAATTTTGTCTAGTTTGTTTAATGAAATTTTATAAAGCCAAAATGTTCAACAATTAAATAAAGATGTCTTGCATTTTATTTCTTATTAGTTTATTTACATCTAAATAAAAAAATATCCTATAAGTGACCTAATTCCATAATTTTTGCTTGGGTTAGCATTTAATCAACAATGCTATCACCAAGCTTTATATCAATTTATAAAGTAATTTACTGTCTTCAGATTGCATCAGTTTCTCCTTATTTGTACTCATGTCTATTTGGGTGTTGTAGTGATACTGTCAAATTAATCTGCCTAGTTTGAATGAGTGTTAAGGAGAGCCTATGTAAGACTCTCACTGAGAATAACTGGTAAGCTAAATTAGCGACTGCCTACTGCTAACCTTGCACATCACAATAATGGCGTCACTGATATGATACCAATTGTCCCTCAAGGATCCCGATTTTATCGATACGTGGTTCCGATCTTTTGCTGCAAGCGCAAGAACTAAAAAGCTAAAAGACGACAAGGAAAAGGGAGGAGAAAATGAAATTACGGATCTCTTTTTGGCTACAGCTGGATGCGAGGCGATAATGAAAGTCTCCACTATGACGTATCCCACAAACCTGGAAAACCTGACTTTTGAAAAAATAAGTCATATCATAAGAAGAAATATGAGGCCCAAAAAAAGGTTGGTCGTGGCAGAGAGAACGAAGTTCATGTCGATGAAACAAGAAATTGACGAACCAATCATAAAATATCTACACCGTCTACGAAATGCCAGTAGATATTGCAAGTTTGAAAAACTCGGACAAGAAGAACAGACGATTGAAGAGGACTTCATTCAGTTAAGATTAATTGAAGGTATGTACAGTGCATCCCACCAATATAAAATAATGGCAAAACTACAAATAAGAAATATCTCTTTAAATACCAACATTGACTTTATACAGTAACAAGATTTAATACAAAAATACAACCATTGATAAAAGTCAACCCAGCGAACAGATATTCGCCGATATTTGCATGTTAAAAAAGATTTTTTTTAAATGCTCGTATTATGAACGTGAAATAAAAAAGAAAAAAAATGCCCAGCATTTGGGAAAACTTGTACAAATTGCTTAAAAAGAACCATTTTTAAGCAGTATGCAAATTCAAAAAGAAAAACGTTGGAAGAGGTTGAAGAAAACGAAACCAATGTGGAAGTCTTTTCAGTTAAAAAAACAAAACAAAAACAAGAGTGTAGAAAAATTGAACTAAAGAAAAAAAAATATTTCACTAAAAGTTAAAATCAACAACTTCGATGTGGATATACAAATGGATACCGACAGTGAGATAACACTTATACCAAAAAAAATCTTGAAACGCAGTGGAAAGCCAACTTTACGAAAGAGCAGTTTACAACTCCGCCAATTTGATGGGTTGGTCATTAAAACTTTGGGGCACTTTGAACATTCCTTGGAGCTAGAAGATAAATTTGAAATAATACCTATAATTGTCACAACTTGTAAAAATAAACACAGACTTCCAGGAATGCTTAACATTAATTCTACGAAATTAATCAATGAGATAAAAATGGAAAAAAAAACGGGAAGTTAAAAAACTGTAAAGAGAGTTTTAAATTAAAAGAAAATCTTACCACTCTTATTCTGAGGCAGGAAAATTACCAGTACATTTGTTGCCATTAGTAATACCAAAACTACCAAAAATAATAAAACAAGACCTTCTTGAACATGTTCCCCTGGGGTTAGCAAGTGGGCATTACCCATTGTTGTTTTAAGAAAGTCAGATTGAGACATACGTTTATGTGGAGATTATAGAATAGGGGTAAATCACAAAGTTTGCACGGATTCATATCCTATACCTAATGTTGAAGTTGCATTTTATGCACTGGAAGGAAAGGGTGTTTTTACAAAAATAGATCTGAAAACGGCATATCACCAAATACCAATAGACAATAACTTTAAAGAAGTAACGACGATAAATACGCCAATAGTGGAGGTGCCCGTGGTGTAATGGTTATCCTCGTAGAAAATGGACACGGTGACACGAGTTCAAATCCTGGGCGAGACTGATAGCATTTCACATAGCACTAATACCCTTGGAAAAGGTATGAATCCAATTATTCTCCCTCCAGCTATGGGTAAATAGTAGGACAGACTAGGTTCTTCAGCCTTGGTGAGACAACTAGTCTAGGAGAAGGAAAACTTTGAATTCAAACCTGTTAAACTCCGCTTAAAAATTGACCTTGTGTCATATCCTGCCCAAGCGGAGGGGTTGGGTAAATATGATAGATACGCCAATAGGGTTATTGAAATGGAGGAGGATGCCTTATAGAAGAAAAACAGCAAGCGCCATACTTCAAAGGGCCATCGAACAGGTTTTAGGAGAAGATATAAAAATATGGTTTGTTACCCAGACAATATATGCATAGGAGCTTCTAATGAAAATGAATTAAAAAAGAAAACCGACATCGTCTTGAATAGATTAAGGAACGCTGGAATGACAATAAATGAAAAATAAACGTAAATAATAGTAGCAAAATATCATTTTTAGGTTATACAATTTCAAAAGAAGGTATATCACCAGACCAAGCCTTTATAGAAAAAATACAAAAATAACTACACCTACAAATAAAAAAGAACTTTTTTAGGATTGGTGAATTTCTACAGGTGATATGTACCAAAATATACGGACTTTACTGAGCCGTTTGCAAGTTTAAGAAAAGAGAATGTTGAATTTATCTGGTAAGAAAAGCAACAAAATGCTTTTGATAGAATAAAAGTAATCCTGGCAAAGAAACCAGTACTGAAAGTTTTTGATCCGAAAAAGGACATTACGTTTACCACAGATGCAAGCGAACATTCAAAATCTGGGATATTATCACAAGAACGACATCCGATGATGTATTTATCAAGAAGACAAACGACCACTGAATTCAATTATTCAAATATAGAGAAAGAAACATTGGCCATTGTGTGGACAACCACTAGAGCCCGACAATTTTTAATTGGAAAAATTTCTTTTGAGAAGTGACCATTAGAGTTCATATTCAATCCAAGAAAAGAATTACCCAAAGTCACGACATCGAGAATACTAAGATGGGTAATAAGATTAATGGCATTTGACTTTGCTATAGAATATGTCAAGGGAAATTCAATTCCACACATAGATGAACTATCAAGATTGAAATTTTACCAGGAGTCAAAAGATAAAACAGAAGAATTCAAAGATGTATTTTTACATTGGGTAGAAACTGATGTTTTTGTCTTTAGATAGAATGGCTGCGAAAACTCGACATGATCCAGTACTAAGTAGGATAACATCAAGAATAAGAAAAAACATTTGGGGAAATTGTTTTAGGGCAGAGAAACCCAACAAAGAAATAAGTTAACGATAGAACATGGAGGGATTTGTAATGGGGATCTGATAATTGCCCCAGAAATACAAAGAAAATTGGTGATAAAAAGTGTACATGATGATATACACTGTGAAGTAGCGGCCACACAAAAAAAGGATAAAATTAGAAGCATGGTGGCTGGGATATTCACAAGATGTCGAAGAATATATAAAAAGATGCAAAAAAATGTAAAGAATCACGAAATTTTACACGGACCACTTTATATTCATCGCCCAGAGAAGTTGAGCCGTGGAGTTGTGTGCATATGGATCATTCATATATTACTGGAATGGGATTCTTATTAATTCTTGTAGACTCTTATACAGGCTGACTCGAAGTAATCTGTGGGCCAGGCAAGAAAAGTTCTTCAATTAAACAGATTCTAAGGGTCATATTTTCCAGAAACGGCAAACCAAAAACCCTGGCATCCGACAATGCACCAGAATTTTGTGATGAAGATCTTAATTTATGGTTGGAAAAAATAGGGTGTAAACCGTCTAAGACCCCGCCATGTCACCCTCAATCGAATAGGTTGGCGGATAGAATGGTGCAGATCGTAAAAATGGGACTGAAAGCATGTTCTCAGCAAACAGAAAAAATAGAAGTTTTTCTACCTAGGCTTCTTTTAAGTTATCGCACAATACCACACGCCGGAAGACTAGAAAGCCCGTCAGCTTTAATGGGAAAGTGAATTAGAGCTCTGCTAACCATGTCGTATTCCACAAATGAAAAAATGTGATACAGAAAGTGTTATGTTTTGACCTTTTGACCCGGCCAAAAATGCCATTCATGGTGGTGCACCGGAAGGAAGTGACACATCCCGGTCGCTGGAAATCGGAAGAGGTTGCGCAGGCGTTGAGGCGTGTCTATATTACTGCGTGGGAGTTTGAAGGTAATATAAGGCCGACGAATTGAGGACAGTTGGAGATAGGCGAGAAGGAGGGCAAGCATACAGTGGAAGACGGAAGTAGATACGATGTAGTAGGGAAAGCCAGCACACAGAAGAGTTTACTCCAGGGCCCGGTTGAGCAACCATGGAGAACGAGAAAGACACAATGCTGACGGCCATAACTTCGGGGTCAAAATATTTCAGTAATGTTCGGTCCCCAGCTCCCTCTCACACGCAAACTTTGAGTAACCCCTTTTCGAAACCTTACAAATAAAATGAGAGGTAAAATATTTTATAAATAAGTCTTCCTGAGTCTTTCTGTGTGCGTCGTTTATTCCTGAGACTTTATCATCGCGTCGGTATGTATCCAGTATATATATATGTATATTTCTGCATGAATCAGCAGATGACAATATAACAAAAGAACAAAGAATCAAATCCAGAAAGGGCAGAATTTATCCTGCAAAAAGGCGTCAATACAGCAAAAACAAATGGAGAAAAAGGTAACGGTATATTAGCCCTTGCAGATCAAATAAGGCCTCAGGGCGAATTTGAAGAGCAAAACTGTGGTATAGCCATGAATAACTATACATACACATATGCAGATGCATGCAGAATCATAACAACGATACAATAAAGACAAGCGACACAGTTCTTTAGAAAAATATACCTCCCACTTTTATTTGAAAGGGTTCGAAAAGGTTACTAAAGGTTTTACTGTGAGATGGAGTTGGAGACCGAACAGAACTGCAACATATTGACCCCCACTCTTATGGCTATAACAGCGTTTCTTTCCCGTTCTCCTGAGCTGCTCAACCGGGAGCCTGGGGGCCCAGCCTCTCTGGAACATGTTCCTCATTCCAGTATCTTCTCTCCAACTGGTCTGATCTCCAACTGCTCAATCGGGTGTCCTGAGAGACCCCTCTGCTGGGTGCTAGTTTTCTCTACCGCATCTTATCTCCAACTCGTTTAATCTCCAACTGATTGAACTTCCTGTGCACCGAGTTATATAATAGTTCGACGTCCACCTTCTTGTGGGCGTCACGGTCAAGTTATATTCTGATATTCCTCGACCGGATGCACGTGTTATTTACACAGGTGCATTTCCTATTTTGACAGTTTGGCCGGGGTCAATATGTTACAAAACGAGAAAGAAATTACGATTCCTTCCGTTAATGATTTATTCGAACAATCTTTAAAGAACGAAACGTCAAAAGACGAAATAATGCAAGATCAGGCGGGAATAAATGAGTTTGAAAACTCGGATGAAGATCATATAATGCAAGAAGACGACCTTGATTACAGCTCAGTACGGGACAGATTTAGATCTCCCAGAGAAAGAAATACGGAAGAGAGACAGGGAGAGCAAAGCAATCCCGAAAATGAAACAATCACTAGAAGTACAAGACCTACTAGGGACATAAGCCCCATACGTTTCAGGGAGATGTTGTGATACTGGAAAATTAATCTGTCTAATTTGCAGAAGTGTAAGAGAGAGTCTATATAAGTCTCTCACTGAGAATAATTGGGCAGCTTGATTAACAACTGTCAAGTGTTAACTTTGCACATCACAAGAAGTTTCTTAACTTTTCTTTACGATTTCGAATATCTACGTTTGTTGTTATAATTCCTTTTCTTCTTGTTTAAATTCTCCATTTCACAATCGACATTAAAAACGTTTTTCTTTTGTGTTCATTTGTAACCGAATTCTTTTTTGAACTTTCTTTCCTATTTCATATCGTGTTCTATTTTTTTTATTAAGTTGTTTTTATAATAAAACTCAGGTTGTTCAGTGCTTATTCATTCATAAATATTTCCATCGGCTTACCTCGTCTGGTATGCGTCCAGTGCACAAACATGGCGTGCATCTTCTACAGATTATTTCATTGCATTTTCCTTTTAAGCTCCGAGAAAAAGCACTCCCTAATTACTACAGTAGTAATAGAATTATGCTGTTATTTACTAAGTTTTGCTTAGTCCGGTACACAAGCCTTTGATATATTAGATATATTAATGCACCTGTTGTAACTAAATGGTCACCTATCTGAGTACTGAACAGGCTTATTGCTTCTTAACTTAGATAATTTTATATGAACTAATCCTTTCAATGGGATTGACTAATAAAAACCTTTGTAAGGTTATTTAATGCCAAAGCTTTAGTAGTGGTACTATTTAACCCATGCCTGGGAGGATAAGGGGGTTCATACCTTTCCCAAGGGTATTTGCCCGAAAGTGAACGTTATAGCGCGACTGGAGTTCGAACTCGCTTATTACGATTCCGCTGTCCACCGCTTTAACCATTACACCACGAGGTAGTATATTATAACCAACACGCAGCAAAGTCATCAAACATTTTCTTCAATAGCTAAGTATACAACTTTTGTTTAGGCCAGTCAACAGTCCGGATCTCAACATCGTATCAAGATAATTGGCAAAGAAAATTTTGTATGGTAGAATGTAACTTACTTTTATGCAAGAACTGAAAATGTACATTATATACTATTTACCAACCCCTCCGCTCGGGCAGGATATGACACAAGGTCAATTTTTAAGCGGAGTTTAACAGGTTTGATTTCAGAGTATTCCTTCTCCTAGACTAGTTGCCTAACCAAGGCTGAAGAACCTAGTCTGTCCTACTATTTACCCATAGCTGGAGAGAGAATAATTGGATTCATACCTTCCCCAAGGGTATTAGTGCTATATGAAATGCAATCAGTCTCGTCCAGGATTTGAACTCGTGTCGCCATGTCCATTTCCTACGACGATAACGACTACACCACCGGCACATTATAAAATTTGAAATGAGGAGCCTTATGTTTTCGTTTTTGTGTTTTGTTTATTGTTTTTGTTTTTATTTTGTTTTTTGTTTGTTTGTTTGTTTGTTTCTAATATTTATGTTGCAAGGCCAAATTAATCACTGATTACCAAGGGATTATGTCAAAGAACAAAACAGCCATTCTGTTCCCAAGATCTGAAACAAGGTGCATGTAACACTGAGAAAATCTCGCAACGTCTAAATGGTCCAATGGGAGAAACAGGTTATTTTCTAAATATTTAAAAGAAAATATTTCTAATCAAAGAGATCATAAGGTCGTAATGTTTGAAAATATTTTCCTATCCACCTTACATTCATCTAAAATTTGTTTTAAAGCGAACTTTCCAATTAAATTAAACAGAGACCGCGATGCAGCAAAATATTAAAATATCTTTATACAAAAATGAAATGAAATTTCCAATAAAACATTAAAATTATTTATGAGGATAAAAATTCGCAGAAATTAATATCTTTTATCTCTCTAATAGTTCATTTTATTGGGGATTTTTGTTTTGTTTTTATAATGATTTTGTCAAAGTAATTAAGAGCATTCTAAAACTCTGTGTAAATTAAAAACCGGGGGAAAGATTCTCTATTATGGTCCAATGTATGAGTTAAATAGATCTGTTTGAAAAGTATTTATGTTAGATAGAAACCCCTGACACCATATAACTGTGTGCCAACTATTTGTTTCAAGAATAGTTATTTGAAACTATAATTGTTTACTAAGAATTATTATTAGTTACTTGAAGCTATAATTTTTAAGTTAAGATTAACGCTAATTACTTAAAGCGATAATTGTTTACAAAGGATTATTGCTAGTTACTTGAAGCGACAATTGTTTACTAAGGATTATTGCTAGTTACTTGAAGCGACAATTGTTTACTAAGGATTATTGCTAGTTACTTGAAGCGACAATTGTTTACTAAGGATTATTGCTAGTTACTTGAAGTGACAATTGTTTACTAAGGATTATTGCTAGTTACTTGAAGCGACAATTGTTTACTAAGGATTATTGCTAGTTACTTGAAGCGACAATTGTTTACTAAGGATTATTGCTAGTTACTTGAAGCGACAATTGTTTACTAAGGATTATTGCTAGTTACTTGAAGCGACAATTGTTTACTAAGGATTATTGCTAGTTACTTGAAGCGACAATTGTTTACTAAGGATTATTGCTAGTTACTTGAAGCGACAATTGTTTACTAAGGATTATTGCTAGTTACTTGAAGCGACAATTGTTTACTAAGGATTATTGCTAGTTACTTGAAGCGACAATTGTTTACTAAGGATTATTGCTAGTTACTTGAAGCGACAATTGTTTACTAAGGATTATTGCTAGTTACTTGAAGCGACAATTGTTTACTAAGGATTATTGCTAGTTACTTGAAGCGACAATTGTTTACTAAGGATTATTGCTAGTTACTTGAAGCGACAATTGTTTACTAAGGATTATTGCTAGTTACTTGAAGCAACAATTGTTTACTAAGGATTATTGCTAGTTACTTGAAGCGACAATTGTTTACTAAGGATTATTGCTAGTTACTTGAAGTGACAATTGTTTACTAAGGATTATTGCTAGTTACTTGAAGCGACAATTGTTTACTAAGGATTATTGCTAGTTACTTGAAGTGACAATTGTTTACTAAGGATTATTGCTAGTTACTTGAAGCGACAATTGTTTACTAAGGATTATTGCTAGTTACTTGAAGTGACAATTGTTTACAAAGGATTATTGCTAGTTACTTGAAGCGACAATTGTTTACTAAGGATTATTGCTAGTTACTTGAAGTGACAATTGTTTACTAAGGATTATTGCTAGTTACTTGAAGCGACAATTGTTTACTAAGGATTATTGCTAGTTACTTGAAGCGACAATTGTTTACTAAGGATTATTGCTAGTTACTTGAAGCGACAATTGTTTACTAAGGATTATTGCTAGTTACTTGAAGCGACAATTGTTTACTAAGGATTATTGCTAGTTACTTGAAGCGACAATTGTTTACAAAGGATTATTGCTAGTTACTTGAAGCGACAATTGTTTACTAAGGATTATTGCTAGTTACTTGAAGCGACAATTGTTTACTAAGGATTATTGCTAGTTACTTGAAGCGACAATTGTTTACTAAGGATTATTGCTAGTTACTTGAAGCGACAATTGTTTACTAAGGATTATTGCTAGTTACTTGAAGCGACAATTGTTTACAAAGGATTATTGCTAGTTACTTGAAGCGACAATTGTTTACTAAGGATTATTGCTAGTTACTTGAAGCGACAATTGTTTACAAAGGATTATTGCTAGTTACTTGAAGCGACAATTGTTTACTAAGGATTATTGCTAGTTACTTGAAGCGACAATTGTTTACAAAGGATTATTGCTAGTTACTTGAAGCGACAATTGTTTACTAAGGATTATTGCTAGTTACTTGAAGCGACAATTGTTTACTAAGAATGATTATTAGTTACTTGAATCTATAATTATTTACTTAAGATTATTGCTTATTACTTAAAGTAATTTGTTTACTAAAGATTATTATTAGTTACTTGAAGCGATATTTTTTTACTAAGGATTATTGTTAGTTGGTTGGTTGTTTGGGTTTTCTGGCATATCAACCTTTGTAGGTTATTTAATACCAAGTCCATTTTTATGCCAAATCATCTGTTCGGTTTCAAACAATTCAGTTTAGCATGAGTACACAATTTAATTGCGAAAAACATTTCTATTTCAGACAATTCAGTTTAGCATGAGTACACAGTTTAATTGTTAAAAACATTTCTCTTTTGAACTATTCAGTTTATTCAAACAGTTTTAATTTAAGCAAATCAGTTCAGCATAAGTACGCAGTTTCGATGTCAAATCAGTTCTATTTCAAGCAGTTCAGTTTAGCATACGTACACAGTTTGTCAAAAATATGTCTATTTAAGCTATTCAGTTTAGTCAAACAGTTCTAATTCAAACAATTAAGTTTAGTATAAGTATAGATTTTGTTTACACTCTGTTAAATGTCAAAAAAGTTCTATATTAAACAATTCAGTTTAGCAGTTTCAATGTCAAAAACAGTTCCATTTCAAACCATTTAGTTTAGCATAGCATGCTGTTTAAATGTAAGTACAGTCTAATTGTCAAAAACATTTCTATTTAAGCTATTCAGTTTAGTCAAACAGTTCTAATTCAAACAATTCAGTTTAGTATAAGTATGCAGTTTAGTTCTATTTAACCCATAGATAGGGCCGTTATCAGGTGCTACCATTCCGGGCCAGAGTCGATCTTGGAGCAATGGCCAAAAAGGGGTGCTCCACGTTCCCCAAAGCGTCTGCATCACTGGAACCTTACCATTAGATTGTTTAGTGTCATATCCATGACACTCGTTGGGTCTTACCCTTCTTTAGAAGGGTAAGACCCAAGGGGTGTCCTCGTGGTGTAATGGTTAAAGCGATGAGCTGCGGAATCGTAGTACGCGAGTTCGTACTCCAGTCGCGCTATTACGTTCACTTTCGGGCAAATACCCTTGGGAAAGGTATGAACCCCCTTATTCTCCCTCCAGCTATGGGTAAATAGTAGGACGGACTAGGTTCTTCAGCCTTGGTGAGGCAACTAGTCTAGGAGAAGGAAAACTCTGAATTCAAAACCTGTTAAACTCCGCTTAAAAATTGACCTTGTGTCATACCCTGCCCGAGCGGAGGGGTTGGTAAATAGTACCCTTCTTTAGAAGTGCAGTCGGTGTATTCTATTGCCCAAGCCGACTGGCCAAGGATTATCATTAGTTACTTAAAGCTGTAATAGTGTAAATTGTCAGTTTCCCAGACAGAATGTCTTATAATATGCAGAATTTATCCTCTGCATGGGGGTAAAATACCCCCCCTTCAAAATGGATATCTTGGGTATGACATTTAACTGCATTTTTCGAGCTTTTTTATTGCCATTACTCCCAGATCCCCTCTGAACCGGACTGGAAGAACCTGTAAGGGTCTAATCTATCGTTGAAAATTATTTGTATTAGATAGAAATACCATATGACTATGCCAATTATTTGTATCAAAAATAGTTACTTATAGCTATCATTTTTTTTACAAAAAATCATTATTATTAGTTACTTGGAACCACATAATTATTTGCAAATTACTCGTTTTACATCGGAATATTTGATATCATAAGACTGTATTCAAACAAATGATTATTACTAAATAGATGTTGTTTCACAAGTTTTGAAATCAAATGATCGGACAGAAATAATAGGTCATAAACAGTAGAGTAATGAAAATTACATTAATTGTAAGGTACAAGAATAACATTTTAGGATATTGCAATCATTCAGTCTTAGATATGAACCGAAAATGTCTAGAGGAGCCCTAGAGTACATGCTCCAGATGTCAAGAAGATCCCTAGACTACATGCTCCAGTTGTCAAAGAGAATCCTAGAGTACATGCTCTAGATGTCAAGAAGAGCCCTAGATTACATGCTCCAGATGTCAAGGAAAGATATGAGTCAAGTACATCTTCTTGACATCTGGAGCATGTAATCTAAATGCTCCATGGAGCAGTACATGAAAAGTAAATATGTAATCTTACATCTTCTTGACATCTGGAGCATTTGCTCCATGGAGCCGTACATGCTCCAGATGTCAAGAATTACATGTATCTGTCAAGAACATGGAGCAGTACATGCTCCAGATGTCAAGAACTACATGTATATGTAATCTTACATCTTCTTGACATGTATATGTAATCTTATATCTTCTTGACATCTGGATGTAATCTTACATCTTCTTGACATATACTTGACATCTGGAGATGTAAGATTACATATACTTGACATGTAAGATTAGTCAAACAAATGTCATTGGGCTCTTCTTGACATCTGGAGCATGTACTCTTCTCGATATTTCCAGATGTCATTTGTTTGACATCTCCAGATGTCATTTGTTAAGATGTCAAGAAGAGTACATGCTCAGATGTCAAGAAGAGCCCAAGAGTATATCCAGATGTCATTTGACTCTTGGGCTCTTCTTGACATCTGGAGCATGTACTCTTCTTGACATCTTAACAAATGACATCTGGAGATGTCAAACAAATGACATCTGGAAATATCGAGAAGAGTACATGCTCCAGATGTCAAGAAGAGCCCAAGAGTCAAACAAATGACATAACTAATTGACTAATCTTACATGTCAAGTATATGTAATCTTACATCTCCAGATGTCAAGTATATGTCAAGAAGATGTAAGATTACATCCAGATGTCAAGAAGATGTAAGATTACATATACATGTCAGGAAGATGTAAGATTACATATACATGTAATTCTTGACATCTGGAGCATGTACTGTTAGGTACTTTTATGGATAATACATACACTTCCCTCATGAGTGATCGAAGGTCCAGATGGTTAGGAAGCCGTTGCCATACGATCTTCAAGAGTGCCATGAGCTTTAAATTTCTTGACTAACTTGAAAATCTGATTCCTGTTTGGAAATATGTTGAAATTGAACTTCATTTTGTATCTTGATTGAATTATCTTGAAAGACTTCATTTCCTAAGAACTTCTGCTCCATTGCTCAAGACATAATTTTGCTATATTTGGTTAAATCCATTAAAATGCTAACTATTTCCCAGCAATTATCCGAAAATAAAATCAACAAGAAAGAGCTGAGAGGCCTCTACTTTGTTTTAACAATTGTGAAACACCCTTAAACAACTTTAGATCGTATAACTGTATGTATTATTAGTAGTTGATAAAAAAATATCTTATATTACACTGCGTAAATAACTTGTCTTATTAATCACTTACTCTACCCTTGAGATCTACAAAACTAGCTGGGTATATTTGTCGCGTAAATAACGATAATCTTTCATTAAGTTTAGTTTGGTGTGGCACAAAGCCAGAAGTATGTAGCACCCAGTGAAAATCAAATTTACCAACAATGGACGGTCAGTCTCACTTATTTTACCATATACACCACGGCAGGTGCCCTAGGGATCTGGGTAAGTTTTATAAATCCTCTATTTTGGAGCATGTGTACGTATTAATATGTATATTGAAATATTTAATTATAATTAATTGTATTTTAATCTCAAGTAAACTGACAAGAAATATTCAAGACGTTACCATTTTATTTCCATCATAAGTGTACAAAAATACATATGGCGAGAAGCAAATTTCTGTAAGTGAGATCTTTACTCCACACATGTACGAATATTCAAATTAAGCCGTAATTACATTTTTTTTCTTTTTATCATAAGTAAAATGTGCATGAGTAAAAAGCGAGTTAAAACAAAACCAGTTTTTAAAGACATGAGAATAATGGAAAGTTTAAATAGATTAATTAATAAAATGTTTAACAGTATCATCACTTGTATTAGTATCAATATTATTGTTATTATTATCGTTTTTTATGAAACGTTTTAAAGATGTTTATAGTTGAACAAGACGAAGTAGAATTTTTATGATTTATTCTTATTTCTATTAGATTTTTTCTTTGTTGTTGTTGTTGTTGTTGTTGTTCTTTGTTGTTGTTTTTTTGTTTTGTTTTTTGTCTTTTGTTTTTGTTCTTTTTTTTTTTGTAATATAATGTAACTACATTCAACTTTGTTTTATTGTCTTGCTTTTTTGGGGGGAGGGGGGTTTGTTTTGTTTAGCTTTTTAGTTTTTTTTTGTTTTTTGTCTTTTGTTTTGTTTTTTGTTTTTTGTAATATAATGTAATTACAGTCAAATTTGTTTTATTGTCTTGGGTTTTTTGGGGGGGTTTTGTTTGTTTTGTTTTTTCGGTTTTTTCTTTGGTTTTTTTTTGTTTTTTTTTTAAGATAATGTAATTACAATAAACTTTATTTGTTTTGTTTTTTGTCTTTTTTTTGCTTTGTTTTTGTTTTGTTTTTGTTTTGTTTTTGTTTTGTTTTTTGTTTTTTGTAGGATATTGTAATTATGGTCGATTTTGCTTTTTTTGTTGTCTTGTTTTCTTTTTATGTTTTTTTGGAGGGAGTTACTTATTTTGTTTGTTTTGAGTTGTTTTGTTTTGCTTTGTTTTTTTGTTTTTTTGGGGGGGGGGTGATTGTTTTTGTTTTGTTTTGTTTGTTTTTGTAAGATAATGTAATTACAGTCAACTTGGTTCATATATTTTTTAATTAGTGGTTTTTGTTCTTGTTATTGATAATGGTATAATCGTTGTCTCTTTTGTATTTACAGTAAGAAATAAGACTTATCTCCCCTTGTTGTACTTTAATCCTGGGTCTATCTCTCCTTATTAAAACTTTCATTAAGAACCATTATAAAAAAAAAAGCTAGGAGGTGTAATGGTTATCGTCGTAGGACATGGACACGGCGACACGAGTTCAAATCTTGGATGAGACTGATTGCATTTCACATCGCACTAATACCCTTGGGAAAGGTATGAATCCAATTATTCTCCCTCCAGCTATGGGTAAATAGTAGGGCAGACTGGGTTCTTCAGCCTTGGTGAGACAACTAGTCTAGGAGAAGGAAAACTCTGAATTCAAACCTGTTAAACCCCGCTTAAAAATTGACCTTGTGTCATATCATGCCGGAGGGGTTGGGTAAATAGGATTATAAAAAAAAGCCATTTCTACTTTATAAAATGCTAGTAAGTTTTCAAGCTTAATTAAACTTCATAAATTTTATTTGTTTTTCTTGTTTTCACTTGTGTGTTTACTGCTTTCTATCCTATAGAGCCTAATTCAAATGATTGTCAGGAGGTTCTACAAGGAAGTTGTCTATTAACTTGTTTTCCGTAATATTCTAACAGTTCGATAAGTCTGCCTTTCTTATCTCTTGTATCTGAGACATTGGACATCGTCATCAATTTACTTATTCTATGCTCCGTATTGCCGAGTTCTTTTTTTTGCCCAGATTAAGAAGGATCAAGAATATTTTATAAGTGAGACAAGTGAAACTGTTCAGGTATTTTTTCTTTTGGTTATATTTTTGCCACAGAGTTTGGTTTTCCGACATTTTCCGGTTCTTCTGAGATATTCCTTTCTTACCTTTTCTTTTAACGTCATCTCTTTAATGATATCCTTTTCTAATATTCCTAGACAGGCTGCGGAAGCAAAATAAAGAATATTCTAGAATAATAATAAACGACTCTATAATAAAACAAGTTTAATTTGAATTTTGAAAAACAAACAACAAAATAAGTAGATAGGCTCCAAACATAAAATTTACTCGATACAATGACCATTTTTTCAATTATTGTATAAAAACGCCTTTGAAACTATTTGCATGACTTCAAAATAAATTCTTCAAACATTTTATTCCATTCCTCCTCAGTGGCAGTCTTCTGAATCAATATTTCGATGGGAAGTTGCATTTGTTTTGTTTTCTAAAATGCCCCATATAGTGTAATCAAAAGGGTTAAGGTCTAGGCTTGATGGAGGCCATAAAGAAATTCTAATATTTTTTAGAATTTTTTTGGCTTGGTATCGGGGTAAAGCAAATCATAGATTCTTTGTCGTTTCTTTTCTTGCTCAGTCATATTGAGCTGAATTTTTTGTGAAAAGTTTCATTTGTATCTCCAGTTTCTTGTGACTATCAAATGATTAATTGATTTTTTTTTATTTGTGCTTTTAGGAACTTTCACACCATTTGAAAACAAGTTTTGGCCAGTAGTTGTTCGGGATGGTTCCTTTTTAGGCGTTTTGCTGGATCAGCGTTTTTTTTTTTCTTTTATCATCCATTCGATAATTCTACGTAACATTTATGTAGATTCTTTCGTGTATATATGTAATTCTTTTCAACTAGAATCCATACATCTCATAATTTCCTGTTACCTCCCAGTTTCCGATTTTCTTGGATGTTACATTTAGTAAATCCAGATGTATTTTAGCCTTTGTATCTTCTTCGGTTCTTTGTAATTCATTTTTCATGTCATTTAACCGTTACGTTATCTTCTTTCTATTCCCATAATTCCCCCCCCAAAAAAATGTTTTGTTTTAATTGCATCCGATTGATCATTTTTCTTCATGTTTTGTCCATTTGACTTGATGGTAGAATCTCTTTTCGTTTTCTTGGAATATTGTGTTTCGCTAGCATCATTGAATCCAATTCTGAAATCTTATGTGTCTCTTCCTTAGCCGATATTGCGGCGGTGGGGGGGGGGGGGCTATTTCTTCAAGTTGTATTGTCTGTCTTCACTATTATTGGTTCCTCGAGTTGTTTTCTTTCTTTTTGTATATTCCTCATTCATGTATTTCTTCTTCACTTGTCTTTTGTTTTTCATCAAATTTTTATTTGTCTTTTTTTATTTGGGTTCATTTATCCCAGCAAGAGGTTAAATATTACCACTATTGTTCTTCTGCAAAGGTTGATATGCCATTAAGCAAAGAAACCTGAAACCTTGGGTTCATTCGTTAGATGCTTTGTTTATTATGGACCACCTTTTGCTCTTGCCAAAATTAGATCGCTAATTTTAGTAATGCTGCCCATAGTGAGTTTCCTTCGTAGTTTATTAACCTTTTCTGTTTTGAATTTGACTTGATTTTTAAGTAATGATAATACTTCCTTCTCTTCACCCATGATCTTCTTTATAATCAATGTTTCTTTTCCCTTGTATTAAAATTAATGTTACAGCAGTAATACTGATGGGTTTTTTTTATGTTACTTTTAAGATTTTGTGTTCCAGCTCCATTGGAGAACTCTTCGCGATTAATCCCTTCACGTATTTCTTTTATTTCAAGATCAGAAAAAACATCCTTTCTTTTTGATCTGTAAGTCTTTTATTTGTATTAAACTTAGCAGATTCTAACCAAAATTTAATCATCCGTTTTCTATAACCTGTTTGGGTGGCGTTGCTTTCAAAAGAGCAGTGAATTATATGTTTATCAGATTCTTCGAATTCATTTCTTTTTCTGATTTTACAAAATAATGTTTTAAGCATTTCCTCAGAGACGAGCGGGATGCGACACATTGTAAACTTTTCCTTATTATTATTCCTCAAAAACACCTTTTCTTTTTCTCTAGTAATTTTCTTCACCTTCTTTCTTTCTTTCTTTCTTTTTTCTTCTTGTGGGGCCTGTTGCTTCCACTGCCACACCCAATATTGGTGTCGTCTTGAGATGAGTTTTGTTATTGAGATTATTTTCCATATTTTATCATTAACATTAAGTTTCTGAAACCCCTCCACTACTTCCTTTAAAATCTCCCTTCCATTTTTTCTATTCCATTTTTTCTCTTCATTTCTCTCTTTCTCTCCTGTCACCCTGTCCATCTTTTTTCTGCCACTTTTCTTTTCTTTCCTCCTTCTCATCCCCCTCTCTCTATCTCTATCTCTATCTCTCTCTCTCTCTCTCTCTCTCTCTCTCTCTCTCTCTCTGTAAGTGTGCCATAATCCTCCTTCACTTCCTCCTAGCTCTCTCTTCCACTTTCTCTCTTCTCCTTTCACTCCTCTCTCTCTCCCTCTCTCCCTCTCTCTCTCTCTCTCTCTTATTTTTCCTCTCTTTTACTCCTCCTTTCACTTCAGCTTCACTCTTTCTCTCCTGCCATATATATATATATATATATATATATATATCTACCAATTTTATCCATCTCTAATCCTTTCATTTCTCTCTTCTTTTTATCTCCCAATCTCTCTCTCTCTCTCTCTCTCTCTCACACACACACACGCACGCACGCGCGCACGAACGTTTTTTTCTTTTGGCAAGTATTTTTAATTTAGGTTTATCTAGGGAATCAAAGATAAAAATTTTCATTTTAGGGTGTTTTGATCTTTTTTGTTTATTTGTGTTTTTTTGTTTTTTGTTGTTTTGTTTTTGTTTTAATTTGTTTGTTTGTTGTTTTGTTTTTTTGCTTTTATTTAGTGATTTAATTTTTAGGTTGTTTTTTTTTTAACTTTTATCATTTTTTTTTCGATTTCTTTATATCCGCCATTACAACAAAAGGTGAGATTTGATTGTACTTTTTGTTTTTAAACGCTAATGTTATTTTAAA
>OY757943.1:62495707-62499778 GCA_963585895.1 Sepioteuthis lessoniana
TTGCTAATTTTTATGTAAAAATTGATTTTAACATAAAAATCTGTGAGTTAATTTGTTTTATTTAATAAATTCATAGGTGGTCTTATCTTTTTGGAATATGCTAATTTTGATATTTTCTGAAATAATAATCAAAGAAAAAAATTTTTCAAAAAAATTTTTTATAGATCATTTTATTACTAAATAGATTTATAAAAATATGAATTTTTGAAAGAAAAAAGTGGATCAATCCAAATTTCTGCGTTTTTTCGTGGTGACCTTATCTTTTTGCACCAAAGTGTAACTATCTTTTAAAAAGGTATGTGACTTCTGGGCCACCCTATATATATATATATATATATATATATATATATATATATATATATGTATGTATATATATATATATATATATATGGGGGGTAGAGGGAGAGAGAGAGAAATGTATATAAGTGCTACCGCAAATTTCGTGAAATTTTTGCTGCTACTTGCTGTGAGGCTAACCATTATAATTAGTTTATATGATCTCCCTCAATGAAGATGATAGAGGCTAAGTGTTTAGCAAATCTAAGTGGTAAATTCGTTTGGAAGATCATCAAAGTCCTATACTCACTAGGTGCCCCACCTTATGTTGTATAAACAAACATACACACGGACACACACACACTCACGTATACATTGTACAGAGCAGTCTAAATGTCTGTGCATACCTTTCCTTAAAATTTTTAATTTTAAAATAGATTTAGTCCCGATTTTTATCGTATATGTGTGTGTCTGTGTGAGTGGGTTTGTGTGAGTGTGTATATGTGTGTGTGTGTATACGTGTATTGTGTGTGTGTGTGTGTGTGTGTGTGTGTGTGTGTGTGTGTGTATTTCCTCGTAATAATATATTTTTTATCTGTATTTACAACTGTGAGTATATATATATATATATATATATATATATATATAATGGTACGAACATGTGAAAGTAATGCTTTATATATATTTCTAGTTCCTTTTTCTCTTTCTGATTTGCTTATTTCGTAAGATTTGTACCTTCAGTTTCTCTAACTTTAAGCCATATTCAATACCGGAAATTAAATATCGCCTTTTCCATATATATTTTCAAATTCTTCTTTATCTATCTATCTATCTATCTATCTTCTGTTCATCTTTCTCTCCTCTCTCTCTCTCTCTCTCTCTCTCTCTCTTAGTCTGTTCCTATCAATCTATCTTCTTCTGTTCATCTTTCTCCCCCACCTCTCTCTCTCCCTCTCTCTCTCTTTCTTTCTCTTAGTCTGTTCCCTATCTATCTATCTATCTCAATCTGTTCAAATCTATCCTCATATCTATCTATCTATCTATCTATCTATCTATCCCTTCCTTTTCATATTTGTATAGCTACCAATCTATTTATCTATCTATCTATTTATGTATATCTTTTTGTCTTTCTATCCGTCTAGCCCTTTTCATATCTAGCTAGCTGGCTCACCCTCCCCCATCGATTGTCCCGGATATTAACACAAAACTGCATCCAATGGTGAGGCTCCATTTCTGAAGCTTTGGTGAATGTGGAATACTTTTTTCGTTGCCATTACTCCCCGGCCTACTCTGACCAGTAGTGGTAGTACTTATTTGGGTCTCATCTGAGGGTCAAATTGAACTGTTTAACCATTTACCTATAATCAAAAACATGACTAATGTTAAATTGAATTGTTTGTGTTTGCTAGCAGTACTTGAAACCATTTAACCATCGGCAAACAAATGAGCTCTGGGTCGTTTAAAAATTCTTGCCTACAACTAAACTATTCACTTAACATCTTATATGTATAAACAGGATTTGGCATTGAATAACCATCCAGTGTTGATCTACCATTACACAAAATGGCCTAAACGTAAATCTATCAATCAATCTGAGTGTCGGTATGTCTGTCTATTTAAGTCTCTTGATATATATATATATATATATATATATATATATATATATATATATATATATATATATATCTGTCCATCTACCAATCTATCTATCCCACTCAGTTCATATCTCTCTATCCATCTATCTATCCTTTTATATTCCCAAGTATCAGTTTATGTCTGCCTGTCTCTATCTCTCTATCTAAATATATTCACATCTATCGATTTCCATTCTCATATCTTTTTTTTAACTTATTGTAATGTATGACATCTTTGCGGTTCGCCATTTTGGAAATTTGTCAAGGGGACCAAATCATTTCGTAATCTCTGCTGTACGGTTTGTGGCGCCAATAAAATTCGCTCCCAGCTCTTGTAACAACGTAAGTCAATGAACTCAACTCAGTGGTGAAAAATCTGGAACCGGAGGCAGAGACATTTACGGTTCAATTTCCGGTTCTATGAATTTCCTGGAAGTCGCATATTTTAATTTCAAACCAAGGACAGTTTAGGCTATTCCAGTGGGTATTTAACTAAAATTTATCACAGGTGCTTCTAATCGGATTGATATAAATATATTGGTTGCTTGGAGGAGGGAAAAATCTTTCATGGGGAAGTTAATAACGTCTGTAAATCCTGCTCACTGGGTAAAATGGTAGGACGTTGACTTATAGTTCGAAAAGCCGCTTTTCGTTTCACATCTTTTATGGTATATTAAAAGTAGTTTCGCTTTTCATCACCAACCAATTGATCGATCTATGTATGTAAAATCCGACGTTCTCTCACTCTCTCTCTCTCTCTCTCTCTCTCTCTCTCTGTCTATCTATCTATCTATCTATCTATCTATCAGTCTACCAATTAATATGTACGTGCGGGTGTTTATGTGTGTATGTTAAAAACTGCGCTATCAGGTAACCTACACACAAGTGAAAAGATACTCTATTCAATAGGTAACCGACTGACTGCTAAACACATGCTCTATCAAAAGAAAAACTACATACGGCTGAAAACCTGCTTTATCCATTGGGCAACCAACAGACAGCTGAAAACTTGCTCTATCCAATGGGCAACGTACAGACAGCTGAAAACTTGCTCTATCCAAAGGGCAACGTACAGATAGCTGAAAACCTGCTCTATCCAATGGGCAACCTACAGACAGCAGAAAACCTGCTCTATCCAATGGGCAACGTACAGACTGCTGAAAACTTGCTCTATCCAATGGGCAACGTACAGACAGCTGAAAACTTGCTCTATCCAAAGGGCAACGTACAGATAGCTGAAAACCTGCTCTATCCAATGGGCAACCTACAGACAGCAGAAAACCAGATCTATCCAATGGGCAACCAACAGACAGCTGAAAACTTGCTCTATCCAATGGGCAACCTACAGATAGCTGAAAACCTGCTCTATCCAATGGGCAACGTACAGACAGCAGAAAACCAGCTCTATCCAATGGGCAACCAACAGACAGCTGAAAACCTGCTCTATCCAATGGGCAACCTACAGACAGCAGAAAACCTGCTCTATCCATTGGGCAACCAACAGACAGCTGAAAACGTGCTCTATCCAATGGGCAACGTACAGATAGCTGAAAACCTGCTCTATTCAATGGGCAACCTACAGATAGCTGAAAACTTGCTCTATCCAATGGGCAACGTACAGATAGCTGAAAACCTGCTCTATCCAATGGGCAACGTACAGACAGCTGAAAACTTGCTCTATCCAATGGGCAACCTACAGACTGCAGAAAACCTGATCTATCCAATGGGCAAGCCATGTATTTGCCGTTTATGTAATTATTTACGTATGGAATCTTCTGTAATCCCTGATTTTCCGGATATTTCTGGGTAAATAGAATGAAAAATAAGTAAATCTGGATTTTTTACGTATGAAAATCAGTTTTATATTTCCATTTTAGACACTTTGTTTTTTTTATAAATATACTCTGAGAGAAGTTTTTTTTAAATAAAATTCTGCTGATGAGTCTACAGTTTATGTATCTCTTGCTTTTTTTACAATTTGTATATTTAATTTTTTTTATTTTCTATTTGCATATTACTCCTCACCTGCCCTACATTTTTTTTGTTCCAGGAAGTGTCAAGTGTCACTTTTATTTCTCTTTAATTTTCTTTTTTGTTGTCCACATTCTTTTTTACAGACAGCCACCATTTCCACTAAAACTAAATGTGAAATGTGAGATAC
>OY757944.1:0-40000 GCA_963585895.1 Sepioteuthis lessoniana
CTCTGCTGCCATTTGTTGGGAGTTGCAGGAGATGAAACTGTCGATGATGAAGTTGCTGCTGCTGCTGCTGGAGGCTCATTTGCTGGAGGTGATGGTTTAATAGGTGGTGAATCTGCTGGCAGCGGAGGTGGGGCCTTTTTGAACTGGTTTTAAAGTGGTCATTAAAGGAGGAGGCATGGATCTGTAAGGTGGTGTGGTAGGCGGTCTGATAGTTCTTGGTTGATTTGGTGATGAAGAGTTGGATCGAGAGGGTTCTGGTTGTGAAGACGATTTCCGCTCCTTTTTCAGCCGCTTTTTGAATTCTAGGAGCTTCGCGAACTTCTCCCGGCCTGGACTAAAGGACCTGACTTTAGAAGGAGTAGCCTATTTAGGGGGAGTTTTGGGTGGGTATTTAGTCTTCATGGGGTATTTGGTTTGGGCATAGGTTTGAGAGGGTGGAGAGGAACTGATGGTATTGAACTGAGTTTGTGAGGTGGGTGAACTGTTGGTGTCCACCTGGGACAACTCTCAGGATTGACGACCCGCAGGTTGGGGCTTCCTCCCACCTTTTCCCACAGTCAGCGACTCTGCCTTTGATTCTTTGATGGTAGCTGCAGAAGACAAAGGGGAAGTGGGGATTTTCTTCTCAGCCGATTTTGGGTCTGTTGCTCTGACTGTGGACAAGACTATGTGAGCCTCCTTTTCGTCATTCGCAATGAAAGGTGGGAGGCTACCAGGGTTTATGTTGGTTTTTTCAGAGCCTTCTTCCCTGGGCAAACTGCGGAAAGGTGACTAATCTCGCTGCAGCGCCAGCAGGTAGTTTTACGGCCAGAAACAATGACTGGCAGCCTGCGCCCTTCCACATCCAACCAGTTGAGAAGGGAGTAGAAGGTCTTAACGTCCAATTTTATGTTGACCCTCTATTCCTCACGCATTCCATCATGTGTGACTGAGACGATGTCACCAAAATTTAGCATATATGCAGCTAAACTGGCATCTCTGAGGAAGCTGGAGACCTCGTATATTGATACCATGGTCCGCTGCCACCCCATATACTCGGTACAGAAAAAATACTCTTTGTTTTCTAAAGTTTTTTGTGTCAGGTCGACAGCTTCTTTAACGGTCGGTAACAGTATATTCCAGAATGCGTAAGAGGTACCAGCTATTAGAGCTTGCACCTTTATGCCCTGGCTGAATAGCTGATGAAGTACTATGTCTTTGGTAGGCATAACAGTCTTACAGGACCGTTTGTCCACAAAAAACACAGACACCGTTCTTCTCTTTTGGTCTTGTCTCACTTCCTCCAAATTGAACAAAAGACCCTGCTCCTGCACTTGGCTGGAGAAGGCCTTTGCCCGCTGGAGTAAGTCGTCAACGTACATCTTCGATTTCATTTTCTTCTTTAATTTTTTTTCGTTGTTGTCAGTTGAGGGGATTAAATTTATATTTTTGGTTGGGGTTTTCATGTTTCGGTCAGAAGTGGTTGAATAACCATTTTGGTCAGGGGAGGGGCATTTTTCTGTGGGGAGGGTAATTCCATACTTGGTCAGGAAGAGGAGTATTTTTGTTGGGAGACGCTGGGAGAGGGTCATTTTTGGATGTGGGTGATTTATTTTTCTTCCTTTTTGGTGAAGGAACACCCTTTCTCAGAGGAAATGAGTCTTTTATGGCTGAGCCTCTGATCGACCGGGGGCACATGATGAACTAAATTAGAGTGGGGGAAAGAAGAAAAACTAAAGGAGAAAAAAGGGAAAAAGAGGACTTACATATGTTTCCTAAAGGTTAAGGTCCTAAGTTCAGCTGGGAGAAACTAACAGAATAAAAAAGATAAGTGAAAGCGTTTGAATGTAGCTTCTTCTTGATGATCGCTTGATATGGTCTGAAAAAGATGTATGTTTCACAAAAAGACCTATAAATTTGATGTTGTCAACAGCAAATGACTTTGGGTTATATATCTTCCATCCGACCAATGGAGAGATATGGCACAAGGCCGTTTTTAAGGTGAGTCCAGACGCAGGGCTAAAGCTCACACACATATGGCATTGCCAAAAATTTCAGCTCTGTCAGCATTTCCCTAATTAGGGGAACGTCATGTGCAAGGCAAGAGACAATCCCACGGAGGGAGTAAAAGTCAGCAAGGATGGGTTCTGCAATGACACAAATTTGAGAGTTGGTAATCAGGCCAACTCCAGACACCTTATGAAATATCACCAATTCAATGACAAGTAATCACCAGTCAACTTTAATGTGAGATATTTAAGTGTTAGTAGGGGTGTCAAATCAGGACAAATGTGTCAAATGTCTTTCATTATATGACCATTAATTACCAGTCAAATTCAAAGAAAGAAAACCGAGAATTGATAAAGTGTCAACATTTGGCATAATAGCAGTTAAAATATCTGACATTGAGATTGACAGGAAATTGTCTTTGGATAAATTTTGTATGAAAAAATATCACCAATTCAATTAAAAGTAATCACCAGTCAACTTCAATGCGACCTATTTGAGAGTTGGTAATTGGGTCAACTTTGGACACCGTCAAAAATATCACCAATTCAATGACAAATAATCACCATTCAACTTCTCTGACAAATTTCAGATTTGGTAATCAGGCAACCTCTGGGCACCTTCAGATATTTCTTTCAGTAATTGAGAAGTAATCACAAGTTTCAAAGTTTGGCATGATACCATTTCACTAATATCTGGCATTAAATTGATGGGAAATTGGCTTTGGATCAATTCTGTGTGTAAAAATGTCACCAATTTAATGAAAAGTAATCACCAGTCAACTTCAATGCGACATACTTGAGAGTTGGTGAACGGACAAACTCCGGACACCTATAGATATATCAGAAATTCCATCACAATTAATCACAAGTCAACTTAAATGTGACAAATTTGAGATTTGGTCATCGGGCCAACTCCAGAAAACTTCAGGCATATCACCAATTCACTGACATGTAATTACCAGTCAAAATCAATGTGACAAATTTGAAAGTTGGTAATCGGGCCAACTACGGACACCTTAAAAATATCACCAATTCAATGACAACTAATCACCAACCTTAAATGTGACAAATATGTGAGTTAAATTAGGGGCAACTCCAGACTCCTTCAAAAATAACACCAATTGAATGAAAAGTTTTGACCAGTCAATTTAAATGTGACAAATTTATGAGTTGGTATACGGGAGAACTCGGGACTCCTTCAAAAATATCACCAATTCAATGCAAAGTATTCAACAGTCAACTTACTTGTGACAAATTTGTAAGTTAGTAATCGGGCCAACCCTGGATATCTAAAAAAATATCACCAATTCAATGACAAGTACTCACCAGTCAACATCAAAAGGACATATGTGTCAGTTGGTAATTGGGCCAACTCCGGACACCATCAAAAATATCACCAATTCAATGACAAGTAATCACCAGTGAACTTCAATGTGAAAAATTTGTGAGTTGGTAATAGGGCCAACTTCAAAAATATCACCGATTCAATGGCAGGTAATCACCAACCTTAAATGTGACAAATATGTGAGTTGGTAAGCGGGACAATTCCGGACACCTTCAAAAATATCACCAATTTGATGACAAGTAATCACCAGTCAAATAAATCTGACAAATATGTGAGTTGGTAATTGGGCCAACTCTGGAAACCTTCAAAAGTATCACCAATTCACTGAGAAGTAATCACCAGTTAACATCAATATGACAAATTAGTGAGTTGGAATTCGGGTCACCTCCAGACTCCTTCAGAAATAACACCACTTCAATGAAAAGTGCCGACCAGTCAACTTAAATGTGACAAATTTTTGAGTTGGCAATCAGACTAACTCCAAACCCCTTCAATGAACAAATTTATGAGTTGGTCTTCGGGAAAACTATGTTCTCCTTCAAAAATTTCACCAAATCAATGACAAGTGTTCAGCAGTCAACTTATATGAGACAAACTTGTGAGGCGGTAATCGGGACAACTCCGGACACCTTCAAAATTAACACCAAATCAATGACACGTATTCACAGTGTCACCTTAAATGTGACAAATTTATGAGTTGGTAATCGGTACACCTTCGAAAATATAACAAATTAAATGACAAGTAATCACTACTCAACTTCCTGAAACTAACTTGAAAGTTGTTAATCTTGCAAACTCTAAACAACTTAGGTTATTTCTTTCCATAAATGACAAGTAATCACAAGTGCATCAATTCTGTATGTAAAAATATCACAAATTTAATGTAAAGTAATCAACAGTAAACTTCAATATGACAAATTTGAGACTTGGTTATCAAGCCAAATCCAGACAGCTTCAAAAATATCACCAATTCAATAACAAGTAATCACCAGTCAACATCAGTATGACAATTTATGAGTTGGTATTCAGGACAACTCCAGACTCCTTCAAAAATATCACTAATTTAATGAAAAGTGTTCAGCAGTCAACTGAAATGTGACAAATTTCTGAGTTGGAAATCAGGCCAACTCCGGACACCTTAAAAAATATCACTAATTCAATGATGAGTATTCAGCTGTCCACTTAAATGTGGCAAATTTGTGAGTCAGTAATCAGGCAAACTCTGGACACCTTCAAAAATATCACCAATTCAATGACATTTATTCACCAGTCAACATCAATATTACAAATTTAGGAGTTGATAATCGGGCCAACTCTGGACAACTTCGAAAATATCAACATTTCAATGACAAGTATTCATCAGTTGGTAATTGGGCCCACTCCGGACTCCTCCAAAAATATCACTAATTCAATGATGAGTATTCACCAGTCAACTGAAATGTGACACAAATTTGTTAGTTGTTATTCGGGCCAACTCCGGCACCTCCAAAAATATCACCAATTGTATGACAAGCACCAGTCAACATCAATGCGACAATTTATGCGTTGGGATTCGGGAAAACTCTGGATTCCTACAAAAAATATTAACAATTCAATTACAAGTGTTCAGCAGTCAACTGAAATGTTAAAGATTTGCGAGTTGTTAATCGGTCCAACTCCGGACACGTTCAAAAATGTCACTAATTCAATGACAAGTATTCAACATATTAACAATTCAATTACAAGTGTTCAGCAGACAACTGAAATGTGAAAGATTTGTGAGTTGGTAATCGGGCCAACTCCGGACTCCTTAAAAAAATATAACCAATTCAATGACACGTATTCACCAGTGAACTAAAATGTGAAAAAAATGTGAGTTGGTAATAGGGCCAATTCCAGACACCTTCGAAAATATTACCATTTCAATGACAAGTAATCACCACTCAACTTCATTGTGACAAATTTGTGAGTTGGTAATCGGGTCAACTCCAGACTCATTCAAAAATATCACTAATTCAATGACGAGTATTCACCAGTCAACTGAAATGTGACAAATATGAGACTTGGTTATCAAGCCAAATCCTGCCACCTTGAAAATTTCACCCATTCAATGACAGTTAATCACCGGTCAATTTCATGTAACAAACTTGAGAGTTGGCAATCTGGCAAACTCTAGACACGTTCAGATGTTTCTTTCCGTAAATGACAAGAAATCACTAGTCAAGTTCTCTGCAAGAAAACTGACAATTAATAATGGGATGGTGTTAAAATTTGGCATGATACCAGTTCACGAATATCTGACAATAATATTTACTGGAAATTGTCATTGGATCAAATCAGTATGTAAAAATATCACCAATTTAATGTCAAGTAATCACCATTCAACTTCAATGTGACAAAATTGAAACTTGGTTATCAAGCCAAGTCCGGACACCTTCAAAAATATTATCAATTATATAATAAGTAATCACCACTCAACATCAATGTAACAATTTTGAAAATACCACCAATTCAATGACAAGTAATCACCACACAATATCAATATTACAAATCTATGAGTTGGTAATCGGGCCAACTCCAAACACGTTAAAAAATATCACCAATTCAATGAGAAGTATTCACCAGTCAACATCAGTATTACAAATTTAGGAGTTAGTAATCAGGCAGACTCAAAACACCTTCAAAAAAATCCCCAATTCAATGACAAGTAATCACCAGTCAACATAAATATGACAATTAATGAGTTAGTATTTGGGACAACTCTGGACTCCTTCTAAAAATATCAACAATTCAATGACAAGTGTTCAGCAGTCAACTAAAATTTGACAAATTTCCGAGTTGATAATCGGGCCAACTACGGACACCTTCAAAAAAACCACCAATTCAAGAACAATTAATCACCAGACAACATCACTGTGACAATTTATGAGTTGGTATTTGGGACAACTCCGGACTCCTTCAAAAATATCACCAATTCAATGACAGGTATTCACCAGTCAACATCAATATTAAAAATTTATGAGTTGGTAATCGGGCCAACTCTGGACACCTTCAAAAATATCAGTAATTCAATGACAAGTAATCAACAGTCAACTTCATTTAACAAACTTAAGAGTAGGTAATAAGGCAAAGTCTGGACACCATCAGATATTTCCTTCCATAAATGACAAGTAATCACTAATCAAATTCACTGCGAAAAAATTGACGATTGATAATGTAAGGGTGTTAAAATTTGTATGATACCAGTTCAAAAATAGTCGATATTGAAATTTACTGGAAATTGTCATTGGATCAAATCTGTATGTAAAAATATCACCAATTTAATGTAAAGTAATCACCACTCAACATCAATATGACAATTTTGAAACTTGGCTATCAGGCCGTATCTGGACACCTTCAAAAATATCACCATTTATATGACAAGTAATCACTAGTCACCTTAAATGTGACCAATTTGTGAATCGTTAATCGGGCTAACTCCTTACACCTTCAAAAATATTATCATTTCAATGACAAGTAATTACCAGACAACATCACTGTGACAATTTATGAGTTGGTATTCAGGACAAAGCCAGACTCCTTCAACAATATCACCAATTTAATGACAAGTGTTCAGCAGTCAACTAAAATGTGACAAATTTGAGAGTTGGTAATCGGGCCAACTCCGGACACCGTCAAAAATATCACCAATTCAATGACAAGTATTCAGCAGTCAACTGAAATGTGACAAATTTTTGAGTTGGTAATCGGACCAACTCCTGACACCTTCAAATACCTTATCAATTTAATAACAAGTAATCACCAGTCAACATCAATATTACAAATTTATGAGTTGGTAATCGGGCCAACTCCGGACACCTTCGAAAATACCACCAATTCAATGACAAGTAATCGCCAGTCAACATCAGTATGACAATTTATGAAATGGTATACGGCACAACTCTGGACTCCTTCAAAAATATCACCAATTCAATGACAAGTGTTCAGCAGTCAACTGAAATGTGACATATTTGTGAGTTGGTAATCGGGCCAACTCCGGACACCGTCAAAAATATCACCAATTCAATGACAAGTATTCAGCAGTCAACTGAAATGTGAAAATTTATGAGTTGGTAATCGGGCCAACTCCGGACACCTTCAAAAATATCACCAATTCAATGACAAGTATTCAGCAGTCAACTGAAATGTAACAAATTTGTGAGTTGGTAATCGGGCCAACTCCGGACTCCTTCAAAAATATCACCATTTCAATGACAAGTATTCAGCAGTCAACTGAAATGTAACAAATTTGTGAGTTGGTAATAGGACCAACTCCAGACACCTTCAAAAACCTTATCAATTTAATAACAAGTAATCAACAGTCAACATCAATATTACAAATTTGTGAGTTGGTAATCGGGCCAACTCTGGACTCCTTCAAAAATATCACCAATTCAATGACAAGTATTCAGCAGTCAACTGAAATGTGACAAATTTGTGAGTTGGTAATCGGACCAACTCAAGACACCTTCAAATTCGCTGCGAGAAAATTGAGAATTGATAATGTGACGGTGTTAAAATTTGGAATGATACCAGTTCACAAATATCTGACATTGAAATTTACTGGAAATTGTCATTGGATCAAATCTGTATGTAAAAATATCACCAATTTAATGTAAAGTAATCACCAGTCAACTTCAATGTGACAAAATTGAAACTTGGTTATCAAGCCAAATCCGGACACCTTCAAAAATATCACCAATTCAATAACAAGTAATCACCAGTCGACATCAGTATGACAATTTATGAGTTGGTATACGGCACAACTCTGGACTCCTTCAAAAATATCACCAATTCATTGACAAGTGTTCAGCAGTCAACTGAAATGTGAAAAATTTGTGAGTTGGTAATCGGGCCAACTCCGGACACCGTCAAAAATATCACCAATTCAATGACAAGTATTCCGCAGTCAACTGAAATGTGATAAATTTGTGAGTTGGTAATCGGGCCAACTTCAGACACCTTCAAAAACCTTATCAATTTAATAACAAGTAATCACCAGTCAACATCAATATTACAAATTTGTGAGTTGGTAATCGGACCAACTCCGGACTCCTTCAAAAATATCACCAATTCAATGACAAGTATTCAGCAGTCAACTGAAATGTGACAAATTTGTGAGTTGGTAATCGGACCAACTCAAGACACCTTCAAATTCGCTGCGAGAAAATTGAGAATTGATAATGTGACGGTGTTAAAATTTGGAATGATACCAGTTCACAAATATCTGACATTGAAATTTACTGGAAATTGTCATTGGATCAAATCTGTATGTAAAAATATCACATATTTAATGTAAAGTAATCACCAGTCAACTTCAATGTGACAAAATTGAAACTTGGTTATCAAGCCAAATCCGGACACCTTCAAAAATATCACCAATTCAATAACAAGTAATCACCAGTCGACATCAGTATGACAATTTATGAGTTGGTATACGGCACAACTCTGGACTCCTTCAAAAATATCACCAATTCATTGACAAGTGTTCAGCAGTCAACTGAAATGTGAAAAATTTGTGAGTTGGTAATCGGGCCAACTCCGGACACCGTCAAAAATATCACCAATTCAATGACAAGTATTCAGCAGTCAACTGAAATGTGATAAATTTGTGAGTTGGTAATCAGGCCAACTTCAGACACCTTCAAAAACCTTATCAATTTAATAACAAGTAATCACCAGTCAACATCAATATTACAAATTTGTGAGTTGGTAATCGGACCAACTCCGGACTCCTTCAAAAATATCACCAATTCAATGACAAGTATTCAGCAGTCAACTGAAATGTGACAAATTTGTGAGTTGGTAATCGGACCAACTCAAGACACCTTCAAATTCGCTGCGAGAAAATTGAGAATTGATAATGTGACGGTGTTAAAATTTGGAATGATACCAGTTCACAAGTATCTGACATTGAAATTTACTGGAAATTGTCATTGGATCAAATCTGTATGTAAAAATATCACCAATTTAATGTAAAGTAATCACCAGTCAACTTCAATGTGACAAAATTGAAACTTGGTTATCAAGCCAAATCCGGACACCTTCAAAAATATCACCAATTCAATTACAAATAATCACCAGTCAACATCAGTATGACAATTTATGAGTTGGTATACAGCACAACTCTGGACTCCTTCAAAAATATCACCAATTCAATAACAAGTAATCACCAGTCAACTGAAATGTGACAAATTTGTGAGTTGGTAATCGGGCCAACTCCGGACACCGTCAAAAATATCACCAATTCAATGACAAGTATTCAGCAGTCAACTGAAATGTGATAAATTTGTGAGTTGGTAATCGGGCCAACTCCGGACACCTTCAAAAATATCATCAATTCAATGACAAGTATTCAGCAGTCAACTGAAATGTAACAAATTTGTGAGTTGGTAATCGGGCCAACTCCGGACTCCTTCAAAAATATCACCAATTCAATGACAAGTATTCAGCAGTCAACTGAAATGTGACAAATTTGTGAGTTGGTAATCGGACCAACTCAAGACACCTTCAAATTCGCTGCGAGAAAATTGAGAATTGATAATGTGACGGTGTTAAAATTTGGAATGATACCAGTTCACAAATATCTGACATTGAAATTTACTGGAAATTGTCATTGGATCAAATCTGTATGTAAAAATATCACCAATTTAATGTAAATTAATCACCAGTCAACTTCAATGTGACAAAATTGAAACTTGGTTATCAAGCCAAATCCAGACACCTTCAAAAATATCACCAATTCAATAACAAGTAATCACCAGTCAACATCAGTATGACAATTTATGAGTTGGTATACGGCACAACTCTGGACTCCTTCAAAAATATCACCAATTCAATGACAAGTATTCAGCAGTCAACTGAAATGTGACAAATTTGTGAGTTTGTAAATTGGTCAACTCCGGACACCGTCAAAAATATCAACAATTCAATGACAAGTATTCAGCAGGCAACTGAAATATGACAAATTTGTGAGTTGGTAATCGGACCAACTCCAGACACCTTCAAAAACCTTATCAATTTAATAACAAGTAATCACCAGTCAACATCAATATTACAAATTTGTGAGTTGGTAATCGGACCAACTCCAGACACCTTCAAATTCGCTGCGAGAAAATTGAGAATTGATAATGTGAGGGTGTTAAAATTTGGAATGATACCAGTTCACAAATATCTGACATTGAAATTTACTGGAAATTGTCATTAGATCAAATCTGTGTGTAAAAATATCACCAATTTAATGTAAAGTAATCACCAGTCAACTTCAATGTGACAAAATTGAAACTTGGTTATCAAGCCAAATCCGGACACCTTCAAAAATATCACCAATTCAATAACAAGCAATCACCAGTCAACATCAGTATGACAATTTATGAGTTGGTATACGGCACAACTCTGGACTCCTTCAAAAATATCACCAATTCAATGACAAGTGTTCAGCAGTCAACTGAAATGTGACAAATTTGTGAGTTGGTAATCGGGCCAACTCCGGACACCGTCAAAATTATCACCAATTCAATGACAAGTATTCAGCAGTCAACTGAAATGTGATAAATTTGTGAGTTGGTAATCGGGCCAACTCCGGACACCTTCAAAAATATCATCAATTCAATGACAAGTATTCAGCAGTCAACTGAAATGTAACAAATTTGTGAGTTGGTAATCGGGCCAACTCCGGACTCCTTCAAAAATATCACCATTTCAATGACAAGTATTCAGCAGGCAACTGAAATGTGACAAATTTGTGAGGTGGTAATTGGACCAACTCCAGACACCTTCAAAAACCTTATCAATTTAATAACAAGTAATTACCAGTCAACATCAATATTACAAATTTGTGAGTTGGTAATCGGGCCAACTCCGGACTCCTTCACAAATATCACCAATTCAATGACAAGTATTCAGCAGTCAACTGAAATGTGACAAATTTGTGAGTTGGTAATCGGACCAACTCCAGACACCTTCAAATTCGCTGCGAGAAAATTGAGAATTGATAATGTGACGGTGTTAAAATTTGGAATGATACCAGTTCACAAATATCTGACATTGAAATTTACTGGAAATTGTCATTGGATCAAATCTGTATGTAAAAATATCACCAATTTAATGTAAAGTAATCACCAGTCAACTTCAATGTGACAAAATTGAAACTTGGTTATCAAGCCAAATCCGGACACCTTCAAAAATATCACCAATTCAATAACAAGTAATCACCAGTCAACTGAATTGTGACAAATTTGTGAGTTGGTAATCGGGCCAACTCCGGACACCGTCAAAAATATCACCAATTCAATGACAAGTATTCAGCAGTCAACTGAAATGTGATAAATTTGTGAGTTGGTAATCGGGCCAACTCCGGACACCTTCAAAAATATCATCAATTCAATGACAAGTATTCAGCAGTCAACTGAAATGTAACAAATTTGTGAGTTGGTAATCGGGCCAACTCCGGACACCTTCAAAAATATCATCAATTCAATGACAAGTATTCAGCAGTCAACTGAAATGTAACAAATTTGTGAGTTGGTAATCTGGCCAACTCCGGACTCCTTCAAAAATATCACCATTTCAATGACAAGTATTCAGCACTCAACTGAAATGTGACAAATTTGTGAGTTGGTAATCGGACCAACTCCAGACACCTTCAAAAACCTTATCAATTTAATAACAAGTAATCACCAGTCAACATCAATATTACAAATTTGTGAGTTGGTAATCGGACCAACTCCAGACACCTTCAAATTCGCTGCGAGAAAATTGAGAATTGATAATGTGACGGTGTTAAAATTTGGAATGATACCAGTTCGCAAATATCTGACATTGAAATTTACTGGAAATTGTCATTAGATCAAATCTGTGTGTAAAAATATCACCAATTTAATGTAAAGTAATCACCAGTCAACTTCAATGTGACAAAATTGAAACTTGGTTATCAAGCCAAATCCGGACACCTTCAAAAATATCACCAATTCAATAACAAGTAATCACCAGTCAACTGAATTGTGACAAATTTGTGAGTTGGTAATCGGGCCAACTCCGGACACCGTCAAAAATATCACCAATTCAATGACAAGTATTCAGCAGTCAACTGAAATGTGATAAATTTGTGAGTTGGTAATCGGGCCAACTCCGGACACCTTCAAAAATATCATCAATTCAATGACAAGTATTCAGCAGTCAACTGAAATGTAACAAATTTGTGAGTTGGTAATCGGGCCAACTCCGGACACCTTCAAAAATATCATCAATTCAATGACAAGTATTCAGCAGTCAACTGAAATGTAACAAATTTGTGAGTTGGTAATCTGGCCAACTCCGGACTCCTTCAAAAATATCACCATTTCAATGACAAGTATTCAGCACTCAACTGAAATGTGACAAATTTGTGAGTTGGTAATCGGACCAACTCCAGACACCTTCAAAAACCTTATCAATTTAATAACAAGTAATCACCAGTCAACATCAATATTACAAATTTGTGAGTTGGTAATCGGACCAACTCCAGACACCTTCAAATTCGCTGCGAGAAAATTGAGAATTGATAATGTGACGGTGTTAAAATTTGGAATGATACCAGTTCGCAAATATCTGACATTGAAATTTACTGGAAATTGTCATTAGATCAAATCTGTGTGTAAAAATATCACCAATTTAATGTAAAGTAATCACCAGTCAACTTCAATGTGACAAAATTGAAACTTGGTTATCAAGCCAAATCCGGACACCTTCAAAAATATCACCAATTCAATAACAAGTAATCACCAGTCAACTGAAATGTGACAAATTTGTGAGTTGGTAATCGGGCCAACTCCGGACACCGTCAAAAATATCACCAATTCAATGACAAGTATTCAGCAGTCAACTGAAATGTGATAAATTTGTGAGTTGGTAATCGGGCCAACTCCGGACACCTTCAAAAATATCATCAATTCAATAACAAGTATTCAGCAGTCAACTGAAATGTAACAAATTTGTGAGTTGGTAATCGGGCCAACTCCGGACTCCTTCAAAAATATCACCATTTCAATGACATGTATTCAGCAGTCAACTGAAATGTGACAAATTTGTGAGTTGGTAATCAGACAAACTCCAGACACCTTCAAATTCGCTGCGAGAAAATTGAGAATTGATAATGTGACGGTGTTAAAATTTGGAATGATACCAGTTCACAAAAATCTGACATTGAAATTTACTGGAAATTGTCATTGGATCAAATCTGTATGTAAAAATATCACCAATTTAATGTAAAGTAATCACCAGTCAACTTCAATGTGACAAAATTGAAACTTGGTTATCAAGCCAAATCCGGACACCTTCAAAAATATCACCAATTCAATAACAAGTAATCACCAGTCAACTGAAATGTGACAAATTTGTGAGTTGGTAATCGGGCCAACTCCGGACACCGTCAAAAATATCACCAATTCAATGACAAGTATTCAGCAGTCAACTGAAATGTGATAAAATTGTGAGTTGGTAATCGGGCCAACTCCGGACACCTTCAAAAATATCATCAATTCAATAACAAGTAATCACCAGTCAACATCAGTATGACAATTTATGAGTTGGTATACGGCACAACTCTGGACTCCTTCAAAAATATCACCAATTCATTGACAAGTGTTCAGCAGTCAACTGAAATATGAAAAATTTGTGAGTTGGTTATCGGGCCAACTCCGGACACCGTCAAAAATATCACCAATTCAATGACAAGTATTCAGCAGTCAACTGAAATGTGATAAATTTGTGAGTTGGTAATCGGGCCAACTCCGGACACCTTCAAAAATATCATCAATTCAATGACAAGTATTCAGCAGTCAACTGAAATGTAACAAATTTGTGAGTTGGTAATCGGGCCAACTCCGGACACCTTCAAAAATATCATCAATTCAATGACAAGTATTCAGCAGTCAACTGAAATGTAACAAATTTGTGAGTTGGTAATCTGGCCAACTCCGGACTCCTTCAAAAATATCACCATTTCAATGACAAGTATTCAGCAGTCAACTGAAATGTGACAAATTTGTGAGTTGGTAATCGGACCAACTCCAGACGCCTTCAAAAACCTTATCAATTTAATAAAAAGTAATCACCAGTCAACATCAATATTACAAATTTGTGAGTTGGTAATCGGGCCAACTCCGGACTCCTTCAAAAATATCACCAATTCAATGACAAGTATTCAGCAGTCAACTGAAATGTGACAAATTTGTGAGTTGGTAATCGGGCCAACTCCGGACACCGTCAAAAATATCACCAATTCAATGACAAGTATTCAGCAGTCAACTGAAATGTGATAAATTTGTGAGTTGGTAATCGGGCCAACTCCGGACACCTTCAAAAATATCATCAATTCAATGACAAGTATTCAGCAGTCAACTGAAATGTAACAAATTTGTGAGTTGGTAATCGGGCCAACTCCGGACTCCTTCAAAAATATCACCATTTCAATGACAAGTATTCAGCAGTCAACTGAAATGTGACAAATTTGTGAGTTGGTAATCAGACCAACTCCAGACACCTTCAAATTCGCTGCGAGAAAATTGAGAATTGATAATGTGACGGTGTTAAAATTTGGAATGATACCAGTTCACAAATATCTGACATTGAAATTTACTGGAAATTGTCATTGGATCAAATCTGTATGTAAAAATATCACCAATTTAATGTAAAGTAATCACCAGTCAACTTCAATGTGACAAAATTAAAACTTGGTTATCAAGCCAAATCCAGACACCTTCAAAAATATCACCAATTCAATAACAAGTAATCACCAGTCAACATCAGTATGACAATTTATGAGTTGGTATACGGCACAACTCTGGACTCCTTCAAAAATATCACCAATTCAATAACAAGTGTTTAGCAGTCAACTGAAATGTGACAAATTTGTGAGTTGGTAATCGGGCCAACTCCGGACACCGTCAAAAATATCACCAATTCAATGACAAGTATTCAGCAGTCAACTGAAATGTGATAAATTTGTGAGTTGGTAATCGGGCCAACTCCGGACACCTTCAAAAATATCATCAATTCAATGACAAGTATTCAGCAGTCAACTGAAATGTAACAAGTTTGTTAGTTGGTAATCGGGCCAACTCCGGACTCCTTCAAAAATATCACCATTTCAATGACAAGTATTCAGCAGTCAACTGAAATGTGACAAATTTGTGAGTTGGTAATCAGACCAACTCCAGACACCTTCAAATTCGCTGCGAGAAAATTGAGAATTGATAATGTGACGGTGTTAAAATTTGGAATGATACCAGTTCACAAATATCTGACATTGAAATTTACGGGAAATTGTCATTGGATCAAATCTGTATGTAAAAATATCACCAATTTAATGTAAAGTAATCACCAGTCAACTTCAATGTGACAAAATTGAAACTTGGTTATCAAGCCAAATCCGGACACCTTCAAAAATATCACCAATTCAATAACAAGTAATCACCAGTCAACATCAGTATGACAATTTATGAGTTGGTATACGGCACAACTCTGGACTCCTTCAAAAATATCACCAATTCAATAACAAGTGTTCAGCAGTCAACTGAAATGTGACAAATTTGTGAGTTGGTAATCGGGCCAACTCCGGACACCGTCAAAAATATCACCAATTCAATGACAAGTATTCAGCAGTCAACTGAAATGTGATAAATTTGTGAGTTGGTAATCGGGCCAACTCCGGACACCTTCAAAAATATCATCAATTCAATGACAAGTATTCAGCAGTCAACTGAAATGTAACAAATTTGTGAGTTGGTAATCGGGCCAACTCCGGACTCCTTCAAAAATATCACCATTTCAATGACAAGTATTCAGCAGTCAACTGAAATGTGACAAATTTGTGAGTTGGTAATCAGACCAACTCCAGACACCTTCAAATTCGCTGCGAGAAAATTGAGAATTGATAATGTGACGGTGTTAAAATTTGGAATGATACCAGTTCACAAATATCTGACATTGAAATTTACTGGAAATTGTCATTGGATCAAATCTGTATGTAAAAATATCACCAATTTAATGTAAAGTAATCACCAGTCAACTTCAATGTGACAAAATTGAAACTTGGTTATCAAGCCAAATCCGGACACCTTCAAAAATATCACCAATTCAATAACAAGTAATCACCAGTCAACTGAATTGTGACAAATTTGTGAGTTGGTAATCGGGCCAACTCCGGACACCGTCAAAAATATCACCAATTCAATGACAAGTATTCAGCAGTCAACTGAAATGTGATAAATTTGTGAGTTGGTAATCGGGCCAACTCTGGACACCTTCAAAAATATCATCAATTCAATGACAAGTATTCAGCAGTCAACTGAAATGTAACAAATTTGTGAGTTGGTAATCGGGCCAACTCCGGACACCTTCAAAAATATCATCAATTCAATGACAAGTATTCAGCAGTCAACTGAAATGTAACAAATTTGTGAGTTGGTAATCTGGCCAACTCCGGACTCCTTCAAAAATATCACCATTTCAATGACAAGTATTCAGCAGTCAACTGAAATGTGACAAATTTGTGAGTTGGTAATCGGACCAACTCCAGACACCTTCAAAAACCTTATCAATTTAATAAAAAGTAATCACCAGTCAACATCAATATTACAAATTTGTGAGTTGGTAATCGGGCCAACTCCGGACTCCTTCAAAAATATCACCAATTCAATGACAAGTATTCAGCAGTCAACTGAAATGTGACAAATTTGTGAGTTGGTAATTGGACCAACTCAAGACACCTTCAAATTCGCTGCGAGAAAATTGACAATTGATAGTGTGACGGTGTTAAAATTTGGAATGATACCATTTCACAAATATCTGACATTGAAATTTACTGGAAATTGTCATTGGATCAAATCTGTATGTAAAAATATCACCAATTTAATGTAAAGTAATCACCAGTCAACTTCAATGTGACAAAATTGAAACTTGGTTATCAAGCCAAATCCAGACACCTTCAAAAATATCACCAATTCAATAACAAGTAATCACCAGTCAACATCAGTATGACAATTTATGAGTTGGTATACGGCACAACTCTGGACTCCTTCAAAAATATCACCAATTCAATAACAAGTGTTCAGCAGTCAACTGAAATGTGACAAATTTGTGAGTTGGTAATCGGGCCAACTCCGGACACCGTCAAAAATATCACCAATTCAATGACAAGTATTCAGCAGTCAACTGAAATGTGATAAATTTGTGAGTTGGTAATCGGGCCAACTCCGGACACCTTCAAAAATATCATCAATTCAATGACAAGTATTCAGCAGTCAACTGAAATGTAACAAATTTGTGAGTTGGTAATCGGGCCAACTCCGGACTCCTTCAAAAATATCACCATTTCAATGACAAGTATTCAGCAGTCAACTGAAATGTGACAAATTTGTGAGTTGGTAATCAGACCAACTCCAGACACCTTCAAATTCGCTGCGAGAAAATTGAGAATTGATAATGTGACGGTGTTAAAATTTGGAATGATACCAGTTCACAAATATCTGACATTGAAATTTACTGGAAATTGTCATTGGATCAAATCTGTATGTAAAAATATCACCAATTTAATGTAAAGTAATCACCAGTCAACTTCAATGTGACAAAATTAAAACTTGGTTATCAAGCCAAATCCAGACACCTTCAAAAATATCACCAATTCAATAACAAGTAATCACCAGTCAACATCAGTATGACAATTTATGAGTTGGTATATGGCACAACTCTGGACTCCTTCAAAAATATCACCAATTCAATAACAAGTGTTCAGCAGTCAACTGAAATGTGACAAATTTGTGAGTTGGTAATCGGGCCAACTCCGGACACCGTCAAAAATATCACCAATTCAATGACAAGTATTCAGCAGTCAACTGAAATGTGATAAATTTGTGAGTTGGTAATCGGGCCAACTCCGGACACCTTCAAAAATATCATCAATTCAATGACAAGTATTCAGCAGTCAACTGAAATGTAACAAGTTTGTGAGTTGGTAATCGGGCCAACTCCGGACTCATTCAAAAATATCACCATTTCAATGACAAGTATTCAGCAGTCAACTGAAATGTGACAAATTTGTGAGTTGGTAATCAGACCAACTCCAGACACCTTCAAATTCGCTGCGAGAAAATTGAGAATTGATAATGTGACGGTGTTAAAATTTGGAATGATACCAGTTCACAAATATCTGACATTGAAATTTACTGGAAATTGTCATTGGATCAAATCTGTATGTAAAAATATCACCAATTTAATGTAAAGTAATCACCAGTCAACTTCAATGTGACAAAATTGAAACTTGGTTATCAAGCCAAATCCAGACACCTTCAAAAATATCACCAATTCAATAACAAGTAATCACCAGTCAACATCAGTATGACAATTTATGAGTTGGTATACGGCACAACTCTGGACTCCTTCAAAAATATCACCAATTCAATGACAAGTGTTCAGCAGTCAACTGAAATGTGACAAATTTTTGAGTTGGTAATCGGGCCAACTCCGGACACCGTCAAAAATATCACCAATTCAATGACAAGTATTCAGCAGTCAACTGAAATGTGATAAATTTGTGAGTTGGTAATCGGACCAACTCCAGACACCTTCAAAAACCTTATCAATTTAATAACAAGTAATCACCAGTCAACATCAATATTACAAATTTGTGAGTTGGTAATCGGACCAACTCCAGACACCTTCAAAAACCTTATCAATTTAATAAAAAGTAATCACCAGTCAACATCAATATTACAAATTTGTGAGTTGGTAATCGGGCCAACTCCGGACTCCTTCAAAAATATCACCAATTCAATGACAAGTATTCAGCAGTCAACTGAAATGTGACAAATTTGTGAGTTGGTAATTGGACCAACTCAAGACACCTTCAAATTCGCTGCGAGAAAATTGACAATTGATAGTGTGACGGTGTTAAAATTTGGAATGATACCAGTTCACAAATATCTGACATTGAAATTTACTGGAAATTGTCATTGGATCAAATCTGTATGTAAAAATATCACCAATTTAATGTAAATTAATCACCAGTCAACTTCAATGTGACAAAATTGAAACTTGGTTATCAAGCCAAATCCAGACACCTTCAAAAATATCACCAATTCAATAACAAGTAATCACCAGTCAACATCAGTATGACAATTTATGAGTTGGTATACGGCACAACTCTGGACTCCTTCAAAAATATCACCAATTCAATGACAAGTATTCAGCAGTCAACTGAAATGTGACAAATTTGTGAGTTTGTAAATTGGTCAACTCCGGACACCGTCAAAAATATCAACAATTCAATGACAAGTATTCAGCAGGCAACTGAAATATGACAAATTTGTGAGTTGGTAATCGGACCAACTCCAGACACCTTCAAAAACCTTATCAATTTAATAACAAGTAATCACCAGTCAACATCAATATTACAAATTTGTGAGTTGGTAATCGGACCAACTCCAGACACCTTCAAATTCGCTGCGAGAAAATTGAGAATTGATAATGTGAGGGTGTTAAAATTTGGAATGATACCAGTTCACAAATATCTGACATTGAAATTTACTGGAAATTGTCATTAGATCAAATCTGTGTGTAAAAATATCACCAATTTAATGTAAAGTAATCACCAGTCAACTTCAATGTGACAAAATTGAAACTTGGTTATCAAGCCAAATCCGGACACCTTCAAAAATATCACCAATTCAATAACAAGCAATCACCAGTCAACATCAGTATGACAATTTATGAGTTGGTATACGGCACAACTCTGGACTCCTTCAAAAATATCACCAATTCAATGACAAGTGTTCAGCAGTCAACTGAAATGTGACAAATTTGTGAGTTGGTAATCGGGCCAACTCCGGACACCGTCAAAATTATCACCAATTCAATGACAAGTATTCAGCAGTCAACTGAAATGTGATAAATTTGTGAGTTGGTAATCGGGCCAACTCCGGACACCTTCAAAAATATCATCAATTCAATGACAAGTATTCAGCAGTCAACTGAAATGTAACAAATTTGTGAGTTGGTAATCGGGCCAACTCCGGACACCTTCAAAAATATCATCAATTCAATGACAAGTATTCAGCAGTCAACTGAAATGTGACAAATTTGTGAGTTGGTAATCAGACCAACTCCAGACACCTTCAAATTCGCTGCGAGAAAATTGAGAATTGATAATGTGACGGTGTTAAAATTTGGAATGATACCAGTTCACAAATATCTGACATTGAAATTTACTGGAAATTGTCATTGGATCAAATCTGTATGTAAAAATATCACCAATTTAATGTAAAGTAATCACCAGTCAACTTCAATGTGACAAAATTAAAACTTGGTTATCAAGCCAAATCCAGACACCTTCAAAAATATCACCAATTCAATAACAAGTAATCACCAGTCAACATCAGTATGACAATTTATGAGTTGGTATACGGCACAACTCTGGACTCCTTCAAAAATATCACCAATTCAATAACAAGTGTTTAGCAGTCAACTGAAATGTGACAAATTTGTGAGTTGGTAATCGGGCCAACTCCGGACACCGTCAAAAATATCACCAATTCAATGACAAGTATTCAGCAGTCAACTGAAATGTGATAAATTTGTGAGTTGGTAATCGGGCCAACTCCGGACACCTTCAAAAATATCATCAATTCAATGACAAGTATTCAGCAGTCAACTGAAATGTAACAAGTTTGTTAGTTGGTAATCGGGCCAACTCCGGACTCCTTCAAAAATATCACCATTTCAATGACAAGTATTCAGCAGTCAACTGAAATGTGACAAATTTGTGAGTTGGTAATCAGACCAACTCCAGACACCTTCAAATTCGCTGCGAGAAAATTGAGAATTGATAATGTGACGGTGTTAAAATTTGGAATGATACCAGTTCACAAATATCTGACATTGAAATTTACGGGAAATTGTCATTGGATCAAATCTGTATGTAAAAATATCACCAATTTAATGTAAAGTAATCACCAGTCAACTTCAATGTGACAAAATTGAAACTTGGTTATCAAGCCAAATCCGGACACCTTCAAAAATATCACCAATTCAATAACAAGTAATCACCAGTCAACATCAGTATGACAATTTATGAGTTGGTATACGGCACAACTCTGGACTCCTTCAAAAATATCACCAATTCAATAACAAGTGTTCAGCAGTCAACTGAAATGTGACAAATTTGTGAGTTGGTAATCGGGCCAACTCCGGACACCGTCAAAAATATCACCAATTCAATGACAAGTATTCAGCAGTCAACTGAAATGTGATAAATTTGTGAGTTGGTAATCGGGCCAACTCCGGACACCTTCAAAAATATCATCAATTCAATGACAAGTATTCAGCAGTCAACTGAAATGTAACAAATTTGTGAGTTGGTAATCGGGCCAACTCCGGACTCCTTCAAAAATATCACCATTTCAATGACAAGTATTCAGCAGTCAACTGAAATGTGACAAATTTGTGAGTTGGTAATCAGACCAACTCCAGACACCTTCAAATTCGCTGCGAGAAAATTGAGAATTGATAATGTGACGGTGTTAAAATTTGGAATGATACCAGTTCACAAATATCTGACATTGAAATTTACTGGAAATTGTCATTGGATCAAATCTGTATGTAAAAATATCACCAATTTAATGTAAAGTAATCACCAGTCAACTTCAATGTGACAAAATTGAAACTTGGTTATCAAGCCAAATCCGGACACCTTCAAAAATATCACCAATTCAATAACAAGTAATCACCAGTCAACTGAATTGTGACAAATTTGTGAGTTGGTAATCGGGCCAACTCCGGACACCGTCAAAAATATCACCAATTCAATGACAAGTATTCAGCAGTCAACTGAAATGTGATAAATTTGTGAGTTGGTAATCGGGCCAACTCCGGACACCTTCAAAAATATCATCAATTCAATGACAAGTATTCAGCAGTCAACTGAAATGTAACAAATTTGTGAGTTGGTAATCGGGCCAACTCCGGACACCTTCAAAAATATCATCAATTCAATGACAAGTATTCAGCAGTCAACTGAAATGTAACAAATTTGTGAGTTGGTAATCTGGCCAACTCCGGACTCCTTCAAAAATATCACCATTTCAATGACAAGTATTCAGCAGTCAACTGAAATGTGACAAATTTGTGAGTTGGTAATCGGACCAACTCCAGACACCTTCAAAAACCTTATCAATTTAATAAAAAGTAATCACCAGTCAACATCAATATTACAAATTTGTGAGTTGGTAATCGGGCCAACTCCGGACTCCTTCAAAAATATCACCAATTCAATGACAAGTATTCAGCAGTCAACTGAAATGTGACAAATTTGTGAGTTGGTAATTGGACCAACTCAAGACACCTTCAAATTCGCTGCGAGAAAATTGACAATTGATAGTGTGACGGTGTTAAAATTTGGAATGATACCATTTCACAAATATCTGACATTGAAATTTACTGGAAATTGTCATTGGATCAAATCTGTATGTAAAAATATCACCAATTTAATGTAAAGTAATCACCAGTCAACTTCAATGTGACAAAATTGAAACTTGGTTATCAAGCCAAATCCAGACACCTTCAAAAATATCACCAATTCAATAACAAGTAATCACCAGTCAACATCAGTATGACAATTTATGAGTTGGTATACGGCACAACTCTGGACTCCTTCAAAAATATCACCAATTCAATAACAAGTGTTCAGCAGTCAACTGAAATGTGACAAATTTGTGAGTTGGTAATCGGGCCAACTCCGGACACCGTCAAAAATATCACCAATTCAATGACAAGTATTCAGCAGTCAACTGAAATGTGATAAATTTGTGAGTTGGTAATCGGGCCAACTCCGGACACCTTCAAAAATATCATCAATTCAATGACAAGTATTCAGCAGTCAACTGAAATGTAACAAATTTGTGAGTTGGTAATCGGGCCAACTCCGGACTCCTTCAAAAATATCACCATTTCAATGACAAGTATTCAGCAGTCAACTGAAATGTGACAAATTTGTGAGTTGGTAATCAGACCAACTCCAGACACCTTCAAATTCGCTGCGAGAAAATTGAGAATTGATAATGTGACGGTGTTAAAATTTGGAATGATACCAGTTCACAAATATCTGACATTGAAATTTACTGGAAATTGTCATTGGATCAAATCTGTATGTAAAAATATCACCAATTTAATGTAAAGTAATCACCAGTCAACTTCAATGTGACAAAATTAAAACTTGGTTATCAAGCCAAATCCAGACACCTTCAAAAATATCACCAATTCAATAACAAGTAATCACCAGTCAACATCAGTATGACAATTTATGAGTTGGTATACGGCACAACTCTGGACTCCTTCAAAAATATCACCAATTCAATAACAAGTGTTCAGCAGTCAACTGAAATGTGACAAATTTGTGAGTTGGTAATCGGGCCAACTCCGGACACCGTCAAAAATATCACCAATTCAATGACAAGTATTCAGCAGTCAACTGAAATGTGATAAATTTGTGAGTTGGTAATCGGGCCAACTCCGGACACCTTCAAAAATATCATCAATTCAATGACAAGTATTCAGCAGTCAACTGAAATGTAACAAGTTTGTGAGTTGGTAATCGGGCCAACTCCGGACTCATTCAAAAATATCACCATTTCAATGACAAGTATTCAGCAGTCAACTGAAATGTGACAAATTTGTGAGTTGGTAATCAGACCAACTCCAGACACCTTCAAATTCGCTGCGAGAAAATTGAGAATTGATAATGTGACGGTGTTAAAATTTGGAATGATACCAGTTCACAAATATCTGACATTGAAATTTACTGGAAATTGTCATTGGATCAAATCTGTATGTAAAAATATCACCAATTTAATGTAAAGTAATCACCAGTCAACTTCAATGTGACAAAATTGAAACTTGGTTATCAAGCCAAATCCAGACACCTTCAAAAATATCACCAATTCAATAACAAGTAATCACCAGTCAACATCAGTATGACAATTTATGAGTTGGTATACGGCACAACTCTGGACTCCTTCAAAAATATCACCAATTCAATGACAAGTGTTCAGCAGTCAACTGAAATGTGACAAATTTTTGAGTTGGTAATCGGGCCAACTCCGGACACCGTCAAAAATATCACCAATTCAATGACAAGTATTCAGCAGTCAACTGAAATGTGATAAATTTGTGAGTTGGTAATCGGGCCAACTCCGGACACCTTCAAAAATATCATCAATTCAATGACAAGTATTCAGCAGTCAACTGAAATGTAACAAATTTGTGAGTTGGTAATCGGGCCAACTCCGCACTCCTTCAAAAATATCACCATTTCAATGACAAGTATTCAGCAGTCAACTGAAATGTAACAAATTTTTGAGTTGGTAATCAGACCAACTCCAGACACCTTCAAATTCGCTGCGAGAAAATTGAGAATTGATAATGTGACGGTGTTAAAATTTGGAATGATACCAGTTCACAAATATCTGACATTGAAATTTACTGGAAATTGTCATTGGATCAAATCTGTACGTAAAAATATCACCAATTTAATGTAAAGTAATCACCAGTCAACTTCAATGTGACAAAATTGAAACTTGGTTATCAAGCCAAATCCGGACACCTTCAAAAATATCACCAATTCAATAACAAGTAATCACCAGTCAACATCAGTATGACAATTTATGAGTTGGTATACGGCACAACTCTGGACTCCTTCAAAAATATCACCAATTCAATGACAAGTGTTCAGCAGTCAACTGAAATGTGACAAATTTGTGAGTTGGTAATCGGGCCAACTCCGGACACCGTCAAAAATATCACCAATTCAATGACAAGTATTCAGCAGTCAACTGAAATGTGACAAATTTGTGAGTTTGTAAATTGGTCAACTCCGGACACCGTCAAAAATATCAACAATTCAATGACAAGTATTCAGCAGGCAACTGAAATATGACAAATTTGTGAGTTGGTAATCGGACCAACTCCAGACACCTTCAAAAACCTTATCAATTTAATAACAAGTAATCACCAGTCAACATCAATATTACAAATTTGTGAGTTGGTAATCGGACCAACTCCAGACACCTTCAAATTCGCTGCGAGAAAATTGAGAATTGATAATGTGACGGTGTTAAAATTTGGAATGATACCAGTTCGCAAATATCTGACATTGAAATTTACTGGAAATTGTCATTAGATCAAATCTGTGTGTAAAAATATCACCAATTTAATGTAAAGTAATCACCAGTCAACTTCAATGTGACAAAATTGAAACTTGGTTATCAAGCCAAATCCGGACACCTTCAAAAATATCACCAATTCAATAACAAGCAATCACCAGTCAACATCAGTATGACAATTTATGAGTTGGTATACGGCACAACTCTGGACTCCTTCAAAAATATCACCAATTCAATGACAAGTGTTCAGCAGTCAACTGAAATGTGACAAATTTGTGAGTTGGTAATCGGGCCAACTCCGGACACCGTCAAAATTATCACCAATTCAATGACAAGTATTCAGCAGTCAACTGAAATGTGATAAATTTGTGAGTTGGTAATCGGGCCAACTCCGGACACCTTCAAAAATATCATCAATTCAATGACAAGTATTCAGCAGTCAACTGAAATGTAACAAATTTGTGAGTTGGTAATCGGGCCAACTCCGGACTCCTTCAAAAATATCACCATTTCAATGACAAGTATTCAGCAGGCAACTGAAATGTGACAAATTTGTGAGGTGGTAATTGGACCAACTCCAGACACCTTCAAAAACCTTATCAATTTAATAACAAGTAATTACCAGTCAACATCAATATTACAAATTTGTGAGTTGGTAATCGGGCCAACTCCGGACTCCTTCACAAATATCACCAATTCAATGACAAGTATTCAGCAGTCAACTGAAATGTGACAAATTTGTGAGTTGGTAATCGGACCAACTCCAGACACCTTCAAATTCGCTGCGAGAAAATTGAGAATTGATAATGTGACGGTGTTAAAATTTGGAATGATACCAGTTCACAAATATCTGACATTGAAATTTACTGGAAATTGTCATTGGATCAAATCTGTATGTAAAAATATCACCAATTTAATGTAAAGTAATCACCAGTCAACTTCAATGTGACAAAATTGAAACTTGGTTATCAAGCCAAATCCGGACACCTTCAAAAATATCACCAATTCAATAACAAGTAATCACCAGTCAACTGAATTGTGACTAATTTGTGAGTTGGTAATCGGGCCAACTCCGGACACCGTCAAAAATATCACCAATTCAATGACAAGTATTCAGCAGTCAACTGAAATGTGATAAATTTGTGAGTTGGTAATCGGGCCAACTCCGGACACCTTCAAAAATATCATCAATTCAATGACAAGTATTCAGCAGTCAACTGAAATGTAACAAATTTGTGAGTTGGTAATCGGGCCAACTCCGGACACCTTCAAAAATATCATCAATTCAATGACAAGTATTCAGCAGTCAACTGAAATGTAACAAATTTGTGAGTTGGTAATCTGGCCAACTCCGGACTCCTTCAAAAATATCACCATTTCAATGACAAGTATTCAGCACTCAACTGAAATGTGACAAATTTGTGAGTTGGTAATCGGACCAACTCCAGACACCTTCAAAAACCTTATCAATTTAATAACAAGTAATCACCAGTCAACATCAATATTACAAATTTGTGAGTTGGTAATCGGACCAACTCCAGACACCTTCAAATTCGCTGCGAGAAAATTGAGAATTGATAATGTGACGGTGTTAAAATTTGGAATGATACCAGTTCGCAAATATCTGACATTGAAATTTACTGGAAATTGTCATTAGATCAAATCTGTGTGTAAAAATATCACCAATTTAATGTAAAGTAATCACCAGTCAACTTCAATGTGACAAAATTGAAACTTGGTTATCAAGCCAAATCCGGACACCTTCAAAAATATCACCAATTCAATAACAAGCAATCCACAGTCAACATCAGTATGACAATTTATGAGTTGGTATACGGCACAACTCTGGACTCCTTCAAAAATATCACCAATTCAATGACAAGTGTTCAGCAGTCAACTGAAATGTGATAAATTTGTGAGTTGGTAATCGGGCCAACTCCGGACACCTTCAAAAATATCATCAATTCAATGACAAGTATTCAGCAGTCAACTGAAATGTAACAAATTTGTGAGTTGGTAATCGGGCCAACCCTGGACTCCTTCAAAAATATCACCATTTCAATGACAAGTATTCAGCAGTCAACTGAAATGTGACAAATTTGTGAGTTGGTAATTGGACCAACTCCAGACACCTTCAAAAACCTTATCAATTTAATAACAAGTAATTACCAGTCAACATCAATATTACAAATTTGTGAGTTGGTAATCGGGCCAACTCCGGACTCCTTCAAAAATATCACCAATTCAATGACAAGTATTCAGCAGTCAACTGAAATGTGACAAATTTCTGAGTTGGTAATCGGACCAACTCCAGACACCTTCAAAAACGTTAGCAATTTAATAACAAGTAATTACCAGTCAACATCAATATTACAAATTAAGGAGTTGAGAATCGGGCCAAATCCGGGCACCTTCGAAAATACCACCACTTCAATGACAAGAAATCACCAGTCAATATCAATATTACAAATTATTGAGTTGGTAATCGGGCCAACTCCGGACACCTTCAAAAATACTACCAATTCAATGAAGAGTAATCACCAGTCAACATCAATATTACAAATTTAGGAGTTGATAATCGGGCAAACTCCGGACACCTTCGAAAATATCACCAATTCAATGACAATTAATCACCAGACAACATCACGCTGATAATTTACGAGTTGATTTTCGGGACAACTCCAGACTCCTCCAAAAATATCACCAATTCAATGACAAGTGTTCACCAGTCAACTGAAATGTGACAAATTTGTGAGTTGGTAATCGAGCCAACTCCGGACACCTTAAAAAATATCCCCATTTCAATGACAAGTAATCACAAGCCGACTTCAAGTAACAAACTTGAGAGTTGGCAATCAGGCAAACTCTGGACACCTTTAGATATTTCTTTCTGTAAACGACAAGTAATCACTCGTCAAATTCGCTGCGAGAAAATTGAGAATTGATAATGTGACGGTGTTAAAATTTGGAATGATACCAGTTCACTAATATCTGACATTGAAATTTACTGGAAATTGTCATTGGATCAAATCTGTATGTAAAAATATCACCAATTTAATGTAAAGTAATCACCAGTCAACTTCAATGTGACAAAATTGAAACTTGGTTATCAAGCCAAATCCGGACACCTTCAAAAATATCACCAATTCAATAACAAGTAATCACCAGTCAACATCAGTATGACAATTTATGAGTTGGTATACGGCACAACTCTGTACTCCTTTCAAAAATATCACCAATTCAATGACAAGTGTTCAGCAGTCAACTGAAATGTGACAAATTTGTGAGTTGGTAATCGGGCCAACTCCGGACACCGTCAAAAATATCACCAATTCAATGACAAGTATTCAGCTGTCAACTGAAATATTACAAATTTGTGAGTTGGTAATTGGGCCAACTCCGGACTCCTTCAAAAATATCACCAATTCAATGACAAGTATTCAGCAGTCAACTGAAATGTGACAAATTTGTGAGTTGGTAATCGGACCAACTCCAGACACCTTCAAAAACCTTATCAATTTAATAACAAGTAATCACCAGTCAACATCAATATTACAAATTTGTGAGTTGGTAATCGGGCCAACACCGGACTCCTTCAAAAATATCACCAATTCAATGACAAGTATTCAGCAGTCAACTGAAATGTGACAAATTTGTGAGTTGGTAATCGGACCAACTCCAGACACCTTCAAAAACCTTAGAAATTTAATAACAAGTAATTACCAGTCAACATCAATATTACAAATTTAGGAGTTGGTAATCGGGCCAACTCCGGACACCTTCGAAATCACCACCAATTCAATGACAAGTAATCACCAGTCAATATCAATATTAAAAATTTGTGAGTTGGTAATAGGGCCAACTCCGGACACCTTCGAAAATACCACTAATTCAATAACAAGTAATCACCAGTCAACATCAGTATGACAATTTATGAGTTGGTATATGGCACAACTCTGGACTCCTTCAAAAATATCACCAATTCAATGACAAGTGTTCACCAGTCAACTGAAATGTGACAAATTTTTGAGTTGTTAATCAGGCCAACTCCAGACACCTTCAAAAACATCATCAATTGAATGAAAAGTGATTACCAGTCAACATCGATATGACAAATTTAGGAGTTGGTAATCGGGCCAACTCCGGACACCTTCGAAAATATCACCAATCAATGATAAGTAATCACCAGTCAACTTAAATGTGACCAATTTGTGAGTCGTTAATCGGGCTAACTTTTGACACCTTCAAAAACATTTCAATGACAAGTAATTACCAGTCAACATAAATGTGACAAATTAATGAGTTGGTAATCGGGCCAACTCCGGACAATTTCGAAAATCCCAGCAATTCAATAACAAGTGTTCAGCAGTCAACTGAAATGTGTCAAATTTGTGAGTAGTTAATCGGGCCAACTCCGGATACCTTCAAAAATATCACCAATTAAATGACACGTATTCAGCAGTCAACTGAAATGTGACAAAAATGTGAGTTGGTAATCGGGCCAACTGCAGACACCTTCAAAACATTATGAATTTAATGACAAGTATTCAGCAGTCAACATCGATATGACAAACTTGAGTTGGTAATCGGGCCAACTCTGGACACCTTCGAAAATATCATCAAATTAATGACAAGTAATCACCAGTCGAGTTCATGTAACAAACTTGAGAGTTGGCAATCCGGTAAACTCTGGATACCTTCAGATATTTCTTTCTGTAAACGACAAGTAATCACTAATCAAATTTGCTGCGAGAAAATCGAGAATTGATAATGTGAGGGTGTTTAAGTTTTGCATGATACCAGTTCACAAATATCTGACATTGAAATTTACTGGAAATTGTCATTGGATCAAATCTGTATGTAAAAATATCACCAATTTAATGTAAAGTAATCACCAGTCAACTTCAATGAGACAAATTTGAAACTTGGTTATCAAGCCAAATCCGGACATCTTCAAAAATATCAACAATTTAATGACAAGTAATCACCAGTCAACATCAATGTGACAATTTATGAGTTGGTATACGGGACAACTCTGGACTCCTTCACAAACTGCACCAATTCAATGACAAGTATTCAAAAGTCACCTTAAATGTGACAAATTTGCGAGTTGGTAATCGGGCCAACTTCGGACATCTTTAAAGATTTCACCAATTCCATGACAAGTATTCAGCAGTCAACATCAATATTACAAATTTGTGAGTTGGTAATCGGACCAACTCCGGACTCCTTCAAAAATATCACCAATTCAATGACAAGTATTCAGCAGTCAACTGAAATGTGACAAATTTGTGAATCGGTAATCGGGACAATTCCGGACACTTTCAAAAATATCACCAATTCAATTACAAATAATCACCAGTCAACTTCTGTTACTAATTTCAGAGTTCGTAATCGGACAACCTCTGGACACCTTCAGATATTATTTTCAGTAAATGAAAAGTAATTACTAGTCAAATCCAAAGCGAAATAATCGACAATTGATAATGTGAGGGTTTCAAAGTTTGGCATGATACCTGTTCACAAATATCTGACATTGAAATTAAATTGGAAATAGTCTTTGGATCAATTCTGTGTTAGAATATCACTAATTTATTGAAAAGTAATCACCACTCAACTTTAACGTGACAAATTTGTGACTTGCTTATCAGGCCAAATCCGGACACCTTTAGAAATAGCACAAATTCCATCACAATTAATCACAAGTCAACTTAAATGTGACAAATTTGATTTTTGGTCATCGGGCCAACTTCAGACATATCACTAATTCAATGCCACGTAATTACCAGTCAACATCAATGTGACAAATTTATGAGTTTGTAATCGGGCCAACTCCGCACACCTTTAAAAATAGCACTTATTCAATGACAATTAATCACCAGTCAACGTCAATGTGACAAATTTGTGAGTTGGTAATCGGGCTAACTCCGGACACCTTCAAAAATATCCCCAATTCAATGACAAGCAATCACCAGTCAATATCAATGTGACAAATTTGTGAGTTGGTAATCGGGCCAATTCCGCCACTAGACATATCACCAATTCAATGCAAAGTCGTCACCTGTCAACTTCAACGCGACAAATTTGAGAGTTGGTAATCGGGCCAACTCCGGACACCTTCAAAAATATCACCAATTAAATGACAAGTAATTACTAGTCTACTTCAATGTGATTAATTTGTGAATTTGTAATCGGGCCAACTCATGACACCTTCAGATATATCATCGATTCAATGACAAGTACATACTAATAATACGTATTTGATCTCACGATGATTTTCCGAGTTTTCAATTAAACAAAAACAGTTACGGACAATAATTTCATAGGGTAGGTTTATATCATATTTGAGAAATGGTAAAACGAATCTATAAAATCATGTCATATTAATTTTTTAATATTTCTCTCTATATTTTTTTGATTTCTGTATATATATGCAAAAATATATAAACATATGTACATCAGTGTGTGTGCACGCAAATATATATATAGAATTTTTATCAATATTCATGTTTACCTATAAATACATATGTAAATATTTACATGTTTCAATATATATATAAATAAATAAATCAATAAATTATTCTATACATACATATATTAACAAAATTACGTTTTTTTTTATGCAACTGCCTGGAAAAAAAGGAAAAACAATTTATGATTGAAGGTTTAATTCCTTCGAATATTAGATAGGGATATAATGTTAATGAAAATCTAAATGAAAAATAAATAAAAACTCAAAGTAAAAATATTAAATATTTTCTTTCTTGTTTCCCACAGAAAGTAGAATTGATTTAATTCAGCAAAACGTTTGTTTTCATTCACAAGAATTTGCCTCTTTTAAAATAATGAAAAACATAAAAATGCCAATTATTTGTTTAGAATCTTTTAGATTAAAATAGACGTTATCTTTAAATAATTCGGAAGGGATTTTTTTTAGCCTGCTTGCCAACAGAACAAATTACGTTGAATTGATATTGTAAATGAAAATAATATTTTCTTTTTGTTAGATTTTTTTTTTTTTCACAACTGCTTTGCGACTTTCATAAATAAATGTTTGTATTGTGTTTTAAAGTGAAAATTGTTAGAAATTGACTTTTATTTTCTTGGCTCTTTTATGCGTTGACAACGAAGTTAATTACAGGATAAAATAAAAATGTTAACTTTTCATAAACAAAGAGATTAAGGAAAATAAAAGATTATCTCAATTGTGACTGTCGTAAGCAGACATTTTAAAAGATATGTCTAGATTCATATACAACATTTTCTGAAAAACAAACATCTTTTCATGATGAATTAGTCTAAATACAACCCAGAAATAATTATGAATTCAGTTAAAATATTTAAAAAGAAAATATACTCATAATATGAGTCAGAATAAAAATAATATTAATTTGTTGCCATAAATAGTAAGCAATATTATGTATTATATTTTTTTTCATAATTTTCTATCTAACAATTTATTTATTTATTCTCAAAATTAACTGTAATTCTCAAAATAACTTTATGCTTTTTTTAAAAAAAAATTTTTATTTGTTTAATTATTTATAGTTTAAATTTGGCCCCTATGTCTACACCTAGCTATTAGTTCATTTCTCTTATTTAATAATTCTCTTGGCTCAGGAAAAAGCAAAATGTGGATTTTTTCTTCAAGACACAGATTGCACCTACTATCGAAAGATTTTGGGGTACTAGATCTTTTCAGTATGGACCATTGAATGTCAGGGGTTAACCCTTTATTTTTTAATCCCCAATAATGTTTTGATAGAGCAGTTTGATTTTTTTTATGCTCATGGGAGAAGGAATATTTATGATTTCCATACTTAATTTTAAAATTAGTAGATGAAACACCAATATAATATTTCTTATCACTTATGTCCTCTTTTGGATAAATAATAGCTTGATATACTACGTTATCTAAATTACACAAACCATCCATTGGACAATCACTTCGAGATTTACAATTACATTCTATTTTTTTACTATTAATATTATTATTATTTACTCGGTTATGAAATTTATTAATTAATTCATTATTATGACTATTTATTATTTGAGAAATATTTTTAGTGCAAGAATAACTTATTTTCAAGGTTTTCCTATTGAATATTTTGTGTAATATATTATCTTGTTTAAAATGTTTATCTATCAGTCTCAAAAAATATTTACCTACATCTATATTTGCTAGTTTACAAAAAGTGGGGTTAAACCATATAATTTTCTTTTTTCTATTTTTATTTTTTTGATCGTAATTATTATTATCTCTAGCAATTTCATTTGTTATATTTTCTTTTAAATACCTAAAATCCTCCTTAAAACCACTATTTTTAAGGGCATCTATATATTTTTTACTACTCTCTTTGAAAATCTTTTCCTTTGCAGATAGCTTACCTATTCTTAAATTTACTGCTTTTGGGATTTGCTTAATTATATTTTTAGGGTGATTGGAATTAACATTAATGTACGATGGGTTCTGGTTGGATTTTATGAAAGGTTTATAAGAATTACTTGACAGATCTAAAGTCACATCCAAGAAATTGACTATTTTAATATTTGATGAGATTTCTATCTTAAATCCCAAAAACTTAAAGGCCCTTATAATCCTCTTTTGTATGCTAGAGCTAAGAGGGCCATTACTATTTGGGATATATAATAACCCGTCATCTCGGTACAAACCTACTTATTGAGGATTAATGATTCTAGCAAGCATATTTAATATATATAAACCTACAAGGTCTGCTATTTTGGAGGAACGTCAAAGTTATCTAATCCATTTTTTACCCAAGTTGAATCGTTATTTTTTAAAACAGTTTTCCTACAAGCTAATATTATTTCGTATTGTTCATTAGTTATATCTATATATTTACGGGCATAGTTAATACTATCTATTAAAATATCTTTAGTTATGGAAGGATAGAAATCAATGATGTCAAATTGTATAAAAGTAGCTTTACTCTTATTTTTTATCCTTCTAAACCATTCAATGGTCTCATATGAATTCCCCCAAAGGTTGCAATGGTTAGCCTTTTTAAGACTATTGACAATATTTTGAATAATAAACTTAGATATCCTACCTAACTCTGTTTTATATATATATATATATATATATATATATATATATATATATATATATATATATATATATATATATATATATATATATAAAACATGTGCGCATGCCTATATATATGTTTGCGTGTGTAAGTATATGTGAGTAAGTGTATATATATATATATATATATATATATATATATATATATATATATATATATATATATATATATATATATATTGTGTGTGCGTATTAAATTCAGGATTATAACATACATATGTGATTTTTTCCTATTTTCTCCACTTGTGACTTTCATATCCGTCACTTTTGCCGTGCCTAATATCACCAAAATTCAAACACACACACACACACGTGTATATATATACGTGTGTGGGTGTTTACATGTATATATGTGCATATGAGTGTTAAAGTATATATATATATATATATATGAGTTTGTGCGTGTGTGTGTGTGTGTATTGCTGTGGGTATATATATATATATATATATATATATATATATATGTGTGTGTGTGTGTGTGTGTGTGTGTGTGTGTTTTTTCGTGTGCATGTATATGTGAGCTTGTACTTATATATGTTTGTGTGTGTCTCGTCATGAAAGCAAAAACCATATCACAATTTTTTACCACCTAAAATTATGAGTTTTTTTTTTTTAAATAAGGAACCCTGTTTTCTCCCCGACTAAAAAATGAAAAATACGTGAAGTGTTCTACCTGTTTGTTTTTTTAAATTTTAAATATTTTTTTTTTATCTTAAAAAAATGATTAATGTGCAATAAGTTTGAGGGTCTAATTAGTTCTATTCACCAAAATAAATAAACAAACATTTTTTTCCCTTTTTTTAATTTATATAATATAAATAAAAAAAGGAAAAAAATTTAAGTCGTTGAAAATTTTTTCAGCAATAATTTTAAACGGGCACACGAATAAAATCACATGAAATAAGGAACATTTCTCTATATTTAATTAATAGAATATTAATTATTCTATGAACTATATTAAATATAAACTTTAATTCTTACGACTTCTACAAATAAGAAAAATAGAGAAACTATCTATGAATAAAACGAAAATTATACTCACCGGTTTTCTTGAGAATATTTTTCCTTTAAAATTAAACGTTACCCATCATTTGTTGTTGAAAAAATGGGCTGATATTATCAGAGAAAAAGGTCGATTAAATTTCTTCAGGCGCCTTGTCTTAAAAACATCCAAGAAGACCAGAGTTCAACTCATTATTTGCCAGTCTGTAAATTCTCAAATGATTTTGGCGGGAGAGATTATCCTTACCCCCACCCCCCGCCACTTCATCTTGTGATCAACATTTCACTTCTAAAATTTGTGGAATAAAAATAAAAAATAATTCTGACTGATTATTTACTGTTTCTCCTATTTTTTTACAGTTCCTTTATACTTAATTTAATTATACTTTTATTTAACCAAAGAAAATTGAATTAGTTAAATTAAATATTTAATCATTCATTTTTGATAACTAAATTTTAGTTTTCTGTCGAAATCCGGTTTTTTAAATGACGATGAGGAAAAAGTATAATAATAATTCATTTGAAAGGTTTATTTAAACCGACTCATATAATTTATATAATTTGATGCAGACTCTTTTTGACAGCCTCTTATATCATCACAGGAGGCGGCCTTCTTTAGGGGTCCATACATTAACCCAACCTTGTTTCACATTTTAATACCCTGAGGGTGGGATTATAGTTATTAATTAACACTGACCATTTCTCTTCTTAAATGATAATTTCCACCAGGAAGAATATGAAATTTGGAATTTTCGCCTTTCCTTCAAAAAAACCTTAAAGCTAAAATTTTCATTTATTTGTATTTCAATAAAAAGTAAATATCAATTTGCTAAAAACTTTCCATTTTAAGTGGAACGATATGTGTGCAAAAAGTTAATTTAAAAATTAAATTGTCCCAAACTGTTTTTTTTTTTCAACGTTAAATTATGATGAAAGGTTTTTACAAAAGAAAACAATATAGCAAATATCAATTTATCATCAAATTTTCTGAAAATAAATTGTAAATAATCAGTAATATTTTTTTTATGAAGAAAACAGTAAACAAAAATTTTATTGTAATGCATGTCTACGTTCAATTGTTATCATTGAAGTTAGTTTTCATTTTTTTTCAATCTCAAACACAAAACAACAAATATGAATTACACTATGTAACAGAAATGTTTTCCCTTGAAAGATAATATATTACTTATGTTGTAAAAGTAAAGAAAATGGCCTTTATTGTCTTTAAACATTCTTTTTGTTGCCTGGATAATAAAACGTAGACATTAACCTATTTACCCTATTCACCTGTTAATTTATAAGTTTTCTCGTGTCATCTAATGATCATCATCATCAATTCGCGCTGAGTAACTGGGTTTGCCTGACTCTGTCTCTGCATCCGTCCCTAGCATTCATGACTCACAGCAGGTCCTTCAAACTACATCCTCTGTTTGCACAGTGCTGATGTAAGTTTTTGTCGGTTGCCCCACTCTAGCCTGACCGTTTTCAGGAGTTTATCGAAGAACGTCGCTTATGAGATCGTCATTGCTTCTTGGCCAGTGTCCCGCATATCTCCTTTGCCTTCCTTGGATAGTTTGCGAGATGGGAGGTAGGTGGCCGCACCACTGCTGTTTTGTTGATTGTTGCTTCAGAACAGTACGCAGCATTCTTTTGTAGTCCCTATCTAGCCTTTTCTCCTTGCGTTTTATAAGCGTCCATATGGTGCACCCATGCAAGAGTATTGTTACAGCTACACCTTTGAGAAAACCCGTTTTATTTTATCACAGAGATCAGATTTCCATATGATTGATAACCTGTCGATAGCAGTCCAGGTCTTTGCATGGCGTATGATGACATCACTTTCAGTTGATGAAATGCTCTTCCGTACTATGTGAACTTGTCTAGTAATTTTCGAGACTTGCCACTTAAAGTGGAGATGGTTCCTTCTCGTTTGAAAGTCATGAACTTTGTTATAATTATGTTAACGTGGAATCTAATGTTTCCTGCTGCTTGCTATGCAGTAGGGATTCGACTTGGTCAGTTGCATTTGCAACAAGTTTTGTACAGGACATACGTGCGAAGGGCCAAGTTGGCCAATCACAGTCCTTCTGGGGTGCACGTTAGGCTGGCTATAAAAAAAAGGGTCACAAGGAATCGTTCTTTTTTGACATTACCCGGGCTCGCAGTTCTAGCCCCAGACGATGACAAGTCCACCACTAAGCAGTTGAGAGCAGACAAAAGCAACTACTACTATAAATTTATTAGTCGCTGTACGACATATCCTAATACCCAGACTAGACAAGCTAGGTGTAGAAAACTAAACATATGCATCCTCTGTACTAGCGATGGACATAAAACCAACGACTGCTTAGAGAATCGATACAAGTTGCCTTTTAAATGTGCGCAGAGAGAATCAAGAAGACATATTAGTACCTTACTAAGGACAACTTATTTGGGGGGGGGATCTTAATCTTTCGCAGGGGATACAATCAGTTTAGTCTAAGCTTGATCGATTGGGCGGTTTAAGTTTTTTTTATGGTAATTCACCTAAACCTTTCCTGGGATAGAAGAGAAATACCAGAAAATTGTCTGTTGTATTTTTTATTACAATGCTCCATTGGATATTTTTTGAGTTTTAAGAAAATAATTCAGCAATTTTTTAACTGAACAAAATCCAAATTGTTTTCACCTTTAAATATTCTTGAAAAAAGATCCATGAATAAATAAGTTTCATAAAAATTGTTCAGCATTATACATATATTTTTTTCATCATACAATGTGTGAAAGAACGTGCGATACTCTGTCCTCATCAGCCGCCAACCAGGGTGATAACACAGTTTCGGTAGCTCATCCGCCTTCAGCTACCGAAACTGTGTTATCACCCTGTTTTTCACCTTTAAATATTCTTGAAAAAGATCCATGAATAAATAAGTTTCATAAAAGTTGTTCAGCATTATAAATAAAACTTGAGCATTTAATATAAGAATAGAAAAAAAAAAATTCAATAATTGAAACAACACTTCATAGAGATACACAGACGGAAAAAAAAATCAAATAAATCAAATGAAAAAAGGCAAAAAGGAAGCTTATATCAGTTTCATGACAAAAATTATGGAAAAATACTCATATAAGAGAAAATGAATCTTTCCGAAGGTAATATCTCTTTTCTTTTTAAATTACCAAATAAAATATAACAAAAAACGCATAAAATTTGTTATCAATGATGAACGCTAAAAATAATTCATAAGATTCATCAACTATTTCTTAATATTAATTTATGGTTCTTGTTAAATATTCATTTTAAGGCGGAATATAAAAAATATCAGTAAAAAGAATTGTTTTTTTTTTCTGACAAAAATGAATAAAAAATACCTATAAGACTAGGACTTTTTTTTTTTCAAATAATGGGGTGGTATATGAAACGAGTGAGAAATAATTTAGCTCAAGGTCATTGAATTTTGGGCAATTTTTAAGGTGGACAGTTGGTGGGGGTGGGATTCGTCGTTCAACACACATGGTGGGGGGGGGGACTGTTTCTTTGTTGAGAGTAGGAATGTCTGAACTTTGTAAGTTGAAAGATCAGAAAATGAATTTGTAAAATGTATTCCTCATCAAAACTTACGGAAGAGCAGGAAGGGAAGGAGGAAAGAAATTAAAAAAAAGAGGCTTTGAAGTTGTTTCAATCTAAAGTTCATAGATCATTCCTATAAGTCTTATATACATGCGTGTGGTTGCAAAAAAAATTAGACTGACGAGAAGATTTAGTTTATTTAGTTTATTGAATAAATAAAATAAACAACCGGATGAAATATCTGTCCGGCTGACGGTGGGGGGTATCTATTCGGCGACTAGCGGTTTCTTTGATCTGGTCAGACAGTGTTATCAGGTGACCCTCTCGCGGCGGCGGCGATTCAACTGACTTTATTTCCAATTTTGTAAAAAATACAAAAAAGGAAGGCACAAAGCCTTGAAGTTTTGGGGTGTGTGAAAGGGAGCGGTCTTGTATTAACTATATTTTCTAAGGGAACATAGCTAGCCACATTCGTCGACCCATTCAACAGTACAATATATAAACATTCGTCCATCGCTATGCACGCAGCAACCACCAAAATACCACATTTGCTCTAAGAAAAAGGCCTATTTAAAACCCTGAGTCGTGGCCGTCGCAATAATATCCAGGCCTGTCGGATGAAATGTGACGTCACATCAGTGGATCTATGAATTTCTCGCTTTGTGACAACGTTGAATTATAATCACCAAGTCGTTTTTTTAATAAAGATTTTAAAACTTTTAAAAATGTAAGAAGAAAGAAAAAGAATAGACATGTTTTGATTTCAACTGGTTTTTATTAATTTTAATTAAAATTAAG
>OY757944.1:45000-70000 GCA_963585895.1 Sepioteuthis lessoniana
TATCGAAAAAGGAAAAAATGTTTAGAAAATATTTTTGAGTGTTCATTTTATGCTAAATAATTTCTAAAAATTAAATACTTTTTAAATTATGTATTAAAATTCAAGTGTGGTGGTGTAATTTAAGCCTTTATGTTTCAAATAAATTCAAAACTTATTCAGAAATAATAGGTTTAAACAAAGTTTAAGTCATCATTTTCAAATTTAAATTTTCGGCAATAGTGACTTGACTTTTCGTACAAATAATTTTACAGAGTTTTCAAATAAAATAAAAAAACTTAAAAATAAAACAAATTCTTTTAAAATTGACTAAAAAACAAATTTTGTAGTTTTTGGTCATTCAAGAATGAACAAAAAAATTAATTCAGGAATATTTTTTCATGTTTAAAAATGATTCATTAAGTTTCAAGTACAGAAATGTTAAAAGATTTTACGATCGTTTTCTAAGAATTTTTTAAAATATTTCATTGAAAAGAAAACACAATTTTCTTAAATAAAATATCAATAAGAATAATTAATTCAAATATTTTTAGAAAATATTTTTAGAAAATATTACGTTTAACAAGATTTTTCGGCTTCAGTTTAAATTTCTTGTGCTACGACAAAACTAATCTTTCAACAAATTTTGAATTTAAAGCCTGTTGAAATAAATGGTGATTAAAATTTTAACTACTCACTTTGTTGAATGGACTTGGGGTAAAATTCTCCCTTTTAATGGCATGTTTCTATTTATCAAATAAATGCTTACTTTTTAGAAACGAAAAACAATGAACTCTGAGGCCATTTTCATAATTCCCTTTGCATTTGGGTACAACACGTGGGAAAAGCATTGTAGAGAAGAGGAAAATCTCGTATTTTGTTTTGGCGCGCAATTTAATTCAACACTGAATTTCACCCAATCAGGATGACTTATCCTATTCAGCCCGGACCTTCATTTCCGGCTAGCAAAACGGGTGAGCGGTAAAACCCAGTCTCTACGGCTTGAGACGGCGACCAGAACAGACGTTCCTCTGATCGTCCCTGCTTAGCGATGCTTTTTAGCTAAACAAGCCACCCAGTGTGGACATCTCACTGTGGCTTTAACACTAGCAGCAGCAACATGGACACCCAACGAGGGAACCATCTAATTTATGGATTCTTTACCAGGAATCCCAGTTGAACATAAAACATTCAGCATGCCTTCCACAGGCACCACTTCATGTCACCCCAAAAATTGACTATGTCGATCCAAGCGTAACCCCGCTCTCGACAACACGGAGATATCGCAGACTCTCCTCCAAAAACCAGATACAAAACTACACGGTGACTTTAAACACATCCCTCACACGTCCAACAACACGCTGCCATCTCAACATCCCGCTAAGCCATTTCGTCTCCAACACTAACAAGTCTAAACACCACGAGCCTTGCAGCACCAAAAACAAACCATATTCAAAGCTGCAAATAAAAAACTTTCGTTGTTGTGTTGTTAAAGCAAAGTTTCGTAATTCATTTTTGATGCCCAAAATATATAGTGTTAAACAAATAACCATTTCACTAACCGCTATAGCATGTTTAGTTCTCACGCCGTGTAGTGAATAAAACAGATATCCACTGATAGTGACGTCAGCCAGTGAAATTCAATGATTCGGCTGGCCTTGTTATTATAGCGACAGCCACGCCTGAGTACCATATATGATTTTATTTTCAATTTATGATTTATTTACAATGAAAGTATATGATGGGGATTGGAGAAAAAAAACCCAAAACGAGAAAGACGAAACCAAGGAAAAAAGATTTTCCCCGTTTGGTTGCCCTCCCATCCCCACCCCGTCTGCGAAAATGAAGGCCGACTGTTTTCCGGTGTCCGAAAACACCGAAAACAAGCCGGACCTACCCTAGGTGGGACAGGGGCTCTAGTCTAATGGGACAAAGAAATACAGGGTTAGGGGCAGTATGGGTCGATAGAAGCAGGTAATATGATTTTTTTAAACGTGAACTTTCAAGATCTTCAACAAAAGCGGGCTGGAGTATGGGGAAGATCTTGAGAACTAACTGCTAGATGACGGGGACCGTGACTCACAACATACTGCTAACTAGGTTTCAAGGGAAAAAAATCCTACTTACCCAGGATGGGGTCCCGAAGGACCTGTACCGTAGACGCCATGGGCCGGCAAAGTAGGGAAGGATGACTCCAACGTTGCCCCCTTTCTTACGACCAAGCTCGCTGCATTCACCCACCTTTTGCTGAACGTTATGCGATCCAAGCGTTTTCTATCGCATCTGATTTTGACCCTCAGCTGATGCCGAAAATACAAAACCAGATAGTGATGAGAAAAGTTTGCATCGTCGTACAATCCCTTGTTTCGCGTCCTCCAAATCACCATTCGGGCTACATCTAGGATCGCGAGAAACACCACGCGCTTCTGACCCTGAAACGGAGAAAGAACGTTGTCTACGGCGTAACCAACGTCGAGCAACATGGGCTGTTTGGGTTCGATGCGAACCGTCCACTCATTGACGTGATCCCAAAACGGGCGAACTCGCTCGCAGTAGTAGAAGGCGTGCTCAGCCATTTCTTCTAACCCACTGCCGCAGCGAGTGCAATCGGGCATGTCTGCCAGGCCCGCCCTGCAGTTCAAGCCGACAAGGGATAACGCATTCCGAACAAGTCGCCAGGTGAGCGAGAACTCGGGGTTGTTCAAGAAGCTCGATCCTGGCACCCAATTCCACTGAGGCCGTCCAGCCGCGCCGCTCGTTAAGAGGGTCCGAAGCGGAAGCCACCACTAGCTCCCGATATAGTTCTTTTCGAGGCTGTGAAAGGTCACTGGACTCAAGAAGTTTACGAAGGGTCATTCGGCACTCGCGGACAAACAGTGCTTCGCACAAAGGCTTACGTCAACCTTCAGCCTTTGGGTCTGACTTGAAGTGAGGAAAAGTCCGACTCGCCTTTTGTCTCCGCACTAGGTCCCCCGTCAAGGATCGGCCCAGGTATGCAAGTCTTTTAGCGAACCAGTGGCTCTCCAGATCTGGCATACCCAGACCCCCGTTGCGCGTACGTTGGATGCAGACCTATCTACGGACCATCGGCCTTGTACCTCCCCAGAGCAATATGGAGAGGGATCGTTGCAGTGCCAGCCGACGTGCTTTAGGCAGAGGAAGTACAGCCAATCGGTAAAGGATCAAGGTGAAGACGTACATGGCGCACGCCTCCGCCCTGCCCTTTAAGGACAACCTCCTTGAAAGCCAGATTCCCACCTGAGCATTCACCTTTGCTTGTACTTCCGACCAATTTCGCTCCAGTTGGAGGTCGAGCCCGAACCACACCCCGAGGATGCGGACGGGTCCGTCACTCGAGCGGAAGGGCCCTGGAAGGATATCGCTACCCCTCCAAGCACCGAGCCGAAAACTTTTGCTTTTGTCAAAATTTACCTTGGCTCATGCGATCCGCTCGTACTCGCCTTCTTCACAGCCTTTATATCCAGGCGGCGAGATACAAAGACTGTGATATCATCAGCGAACGCAGAAACCCTTGCTGTAAGAGAGCCAGCAAAAAGGACACCGCGCAGGACCGAATTTGTCCTCTCATCCCTAAGCCTACGGAGCAGGGGCTCGAAAGCGACGACATAGAGAAGAGGAGACAGGGAGCAGTCCTGCCGGACCGAACGCTCGATCGCGAACGCCCTCGAACGCTTTCCGTTCATCAGCACCACTGCCTGAGGGTTGTGATACATCATGCTAATCCATCTGCGGAACTGTGATCACGCCCTTGGTAACGCTACCAGGGATGGCTCCCTAGGCGAACCAATGGTTGAATATATCCGTCAGAATAGGTACAAACATGTGCGACATCCTCAAGTACACTTCGTAGGGCAAACCATCTAGTCCTGGCGACTTGTTGAGGCCGACCTGCTTCAACGCATCATGGACTTCGCATTCAGTAACCACACCCTCGCAACTAGCCGCTTTAGCCGCCCCAAGGCGGGGGAAGTCGGCGAGATAGCTGCGAAACTCCTGAAGCGGGAGATCAGGACAGCGGGCAAAGCGATCACGAAAGTGCGCCCGAAAGGCATCACGCATCTCGCGACTCGATCGCAGTAGTCGCCCATCCGGGGTCTTGACAGAATCGATATACCATTCGGGGAAACCTTGCGGTGATCCAACTGGCGTGTGACCTCTGTTTTGAACATAGAAATAATGTTCTCGATTGAATATTGGAATATGAGGATAACAGTGCTACCTATTGTGATTGACGAGCGTGGAATGGTTTCCAAAAATTTGGAAAGGAGCAAGAAGATTTGCTAAGATTGACCAGCATCCTGGAGACCAAGGGACATGTTATCATTCAGATTCCACTGAAAGAGTATCAAGAAACGCAGCAAATAATAATAATAATGACAATAATAATAATAATAATAATAATTAGACGTTCGCCAAAATCTAAAAAAAACAACAAAAAACGGTGGAACATGAGAATGACGGTGATATTAATTGTAGTAGGTGTATTTGGAACAGTCCTCGAAGGTTTGAAAAAGAATTTGGAGGAATTGGAAATCACAGGAATCATGGAAACCATCCAGACAGTAGCATTACTAAAATCGGCTGGAATACTGAGAAAAGTTCCAGAGACCCGAGGAGACTTGCTGTCACTGACCAACAGTTAAGACTGCTATGTAAAACTCTCATAGAATTTATTGCATTTACGAGCCTTAATCCAACATCCATACTAACCTTGTCCTTTTCCATATTCATTGAGCTTACTTTTATTAAGAGACAAAAATAATTTGTTTTATTAATAGACAAAAAACAATTTATGAAGGAATAATTAGAAACTATTTCAATTTTATTGTTCATACGGTCTTATCGATTACGAATAGTTTTGAAAGATATTTTATTCGTCCCATCGACGAGGCACAAACAGGTACTACCATTTTAGGTCAGAGTGGACATGGGAGTAATGGCAATAAAGTAGTCGTCCAAACTGTCTAGATATCAGAACTGGAGTGTCACCATCAGATGCACTATTTTGGAGGCTTGGGTGTTAACCCCCCCCCCGCAAGGGATCCAATCAGCATATTCTAAACACCACCGACAGAGTGTTTTCATTTTTTTTTTTTATTGCAACTCTCCAGAACGTACCTTCTGGTAAAAAATGTGAGTTAGTCTCTTTATTTCTAAGGAAAAAAAACAATCTAATTTATTTTATAGGATTTACACTCCTATATTTTAAAATGGCCGTGTTACCGAAAAAAAGATGGCGGACACATACACACAGCAATATTCAACAGACTCGTGTTAGTTACATATACACACACGGACACACAGAGGAATATTCAATAGACCACATTAGAATATTTGTAATGTTTCCTTTTGTTTGTTCTGCTTTGTTTTAAATGTTCTTTTGTTCGGGTCTTTCACATCGTATACTTCATTTGTCTTTACAAATATAAGCCGACTTAAATTGTGGGTACCAAAAATGTTCACCAAACAACATGTCACCCACAATTTGGAATATGAAAAAACGAACAAAAAAGCCCTAAAATTTAGTTGTTGAATGAAAACACGAGTTAAAATTGATAATATTGTTAACAATACTTTATCTAAAAGAAATCAGACATAAAAATGAATAAATTCTTCCATAAGATTTTTTTGTCCAACATTTATGGAAAAATGCACAGATAAAAGGAAGTAATTTTTTGCTAACGGGAGTCTTTTCTTTTTCCTTTTTTTTTTTTTTTCATAACTAACGGAAGATTTTACAGGAAGACACTCAAAAAACAGTTATAAATGATTAAAATTAAGAATCGTTCATAAAATCTGTCAAATATTTACTATCATTGACCTTTTTTTAAATTTTAGTTGGAATATAAAAAAATCTTCGTAAAATATGAAGGTTGTTTTATTTTTAATTCATGAATAGACACAGCAAAGAATTTTAAAAAATCGAAGATTCGAAAAATCTGTTGACATGAAAAAATATTTTGGTCGAGAAAAAAGTTTAAAAATTCAAAACATATTTTTTAATATAATTTTAGGAATTATCTTTATTGTAATTTATCTTTAACAAGATAAGGCCAGGTAAAAATGATATTGTCCACAAAAATTGAATTTTTCTCAACTCCTAATCTTAACTGTTGTTGCAAAATCAGATTTGTCATTCACTTTTAATGAGGCTGTTTATTTGTCAGGGTGAGAGTGTCTAAACTGAATAAGTTGTAAAATTGAAAGATATAGAAATTAACTTATAGGATCCTTTTTCTTGCCAAATTTATGCTGGGCAAATTACAAAAAAATAAATATCAGAGACTTTGAATTTTCTTCAATCTATCAACGGTTTTTTTTTCAAAGTGAATTTCGAAATTGTATGGTTTAGGGACTTTAAAATGTTTTCTTTTACTGATTTATGTTCTATAAGTTTCTTGGGGGAGGAGAGACAACAACAACAACAACCTGAAAGCTAATCTTGCTTTATTTATGAAAGGAAATTAAAATGGGTTATTTTCGATGGGAATGGCTAAAAATTAAAAATGCTACTTTTAGAGGGAGACTGGTAGCTTTGGCTTTATCGATTAGAGGTAGGGTTATTTAATTTTTCATAAGTAAATATGCTTACTCTCATGCCTAAATATGCTTACTTAAATGTATGAAAGAAGAATTTTATTGGATATTGAAAGCTCAATCCAAGCCGACCCCAAAACTGACCGTTGGTCGTTTTCTCTGATTTTTTCCTTCATATAAGATAATTCCTACAAGTAATTTAGTAATAACATTATTGATTTGGTTTTTACACATTAAGAAATAATTAAGAAAAATAAGACATCATTTTGAAAGAGGAATCATAACAAGTCTGGTTGACATTTTCTGTTAAATACGCCGGAAAGTTTCTATATTTCAGGCCTCATGCAAAATTTGTTCAAATCTAATAAGAGGATATAGATTGAATGTAGCACAGATGATTGCTATTACTTTGAGAACAGTTTCATTTTTCAGTCTGTTTATACATAACGAAAAGAAATTAGTTGGCATGAGAAAATAATGCTAACTTGATTTCTCTTACGGCAACTTAAAACTTGGATTATTTCATACGAAAGTGAAATTCTTTGCTTTCAACAAACTATTCTTAATAGAAATAATTTGCATAGTTATATAGTTTCAAGTATTCCGATCTAATGGTAATAATTTGCAAGCAATCGTATGATTTCCCTCCATACTGAATTACATTATCAATATTTTAAGAGCCAATGTATGTATTTACCTAAGGCGACACAAGGTTAATTTTAAAGCTGGTTAGAATTAAGGATATTCCTTCACTGAAAGTTATTGCCTTAGCAGAATTAAAGGACACAGTCTGTCCTGCTATTTAGCCCTAGCTGGATGGGGGCATGGAGAGAATGTCTGGGATTCGTGCCGTTCCTCAGGGAATTTAGTCAAATTGAAACACAAACAGCCTCGTTCAGGATTTGAACTCGGACCGTCGATATCACTTCCTGCTACGATAACCGTTGCGCTTAGTACCCCTTTAAGAGCCAAAATTATTCATAAAGTTCTCAATTGTTTCAACCTTGATGTCAAACAAATTTATTTCACTAATAGCTGGGACCCTAACGGATAGCACCAGTTCCCCTCAAAATCAATCTTGGGGTAGTAATTCTATTCTCTCCGGAACAGGTAATTTCCTTTTAGAGCTATGGGACTCTAAATTCAAATTTTTTAAAAATGAATATAGATATATATTGAATAATAATATTAATAATAACAATTATAAAGTTTAAACAAAAGAGACTTGCTTTCACTTGTTCTCCAAAAAAGAAAAAAGAAGCTAATAATTTTTAACAGCATTAAATATACAATAGTAAACGGAACAAAATTAGCACCAGTAAGTAAAAAAGGACACTCTTAGTGCTAGACAAATTGTCTGGAAGAAATTTGATTTATGACCCCTTATCCCTTCCTGGTTCGAGCTTAGATATTCCATTTCCTTAAAAAAATAAAAAGAGAAATTAGTTGACAAGTAAATTTACTAAAGAACTATAAAACAAAGAACGAAGGACGTTTGATGGAAAAACAAGCTTGAATGATGAAAACAAATCCACAAGATTATTATTATTAACCCATTAAAGGACTTTCTAACTAACAATATTTATTAGATACAAACCTTTTAAAATATTCTTTTAGATATAAAATTTCTTACAAGACGAGACCAAAAAGAAAACCATTTATCTCTGCCCGTAAAATATTTTCATTGTAAATATACTAATCATAACCCCTTGCTTCACATAAAACTCACTCACACACATACACACACACACACATATATATATATATATATATATATATATATACCTACCAATTCTTTTTATTGTTGTTTGTTTTTTATGTTTAATTTGTTGTTTTGCATATCTGTCAAAAGCCTAATCATTTGTATTATTCTATTTTACGTTCTTTTCAACTTTCGTATATACTTATTTTATTGTATATCGGACAACTGTTAGCGGCGACAATATCTCTAGCCCTGTTTATTATAGAAGTAATTCTAGTTTAGAGGTACTCCGTTTGCTACAGGGTAAATAGTTTTATTGTCAAAATAAAATTTTCGGCTTGCAGTTTCCAAAAATAAGACGGCAAGAATACTGAGAAGAGTCCTGGAGACATGAGGAGACTTGCTGTCACTCAATCTCAAGTGAAAAGCCATCAGCTAACGCTGGTTTGAAAATTCTAATGAGTAATAATAATAATAATAATTCAAAAAGAGAATTAGAAAACTACTCGAGACAAAACTCTCTTGCAGAAACCTTATCAAAGGAATAAATACCTGGGCTGTACCACTTGTTAGATATTCTGGACCTTTCTCAAGTGAACCAGAGACGAACTCAAACAAATGGATCAAAGAACAAGAAAGCTAATGACAATGCATAAAGCATTACATCACAGAGACGACGTTGACAGATTATATGTTTCAAGAAAAGAGAGAGGAAGAAAACTTGCCAGCATTGAAGACAGCGTTAACGCATCGATACAACGACTCGAAGTCTATATACAAAAACACGATGGAGGAATCATTACAGTCATCAGAAACGATAATGATAATACGATGGACAATAGAATGACAATAACTAGGGAAAAAAATTGGAAGGAAAGCAACTCTATGGACGTTTTAAACGATTAATAAACAACATCTCACATGACAAAACCGGAGAAAAGGAAACTTTTAGAGAAACAGAATCTGTCCTAATAGCAGCACAAACCAACACCATAAGACCCAATCATATCAAAGTGAGAATAGATAAGACGCAACAAAATAGCAAATGTAGACTATGCGGTGACAGAGATGAAACCATCAATCACATAATAAGCGAATGCAGCAAATTAGCGCAGAAGGTATATAAGACGAGACACGATTGGGTCTGCAAGGTGATCCACTGAGAGATGTGGAAGAAATTTAAATTTGACCATACAAACAAATGGTATATGCACAGCCTTGCACCTTTCCTAGAAAATAACACAAACTCCTACGGGACTTTGACATACACACGGATCACCTAATCTCGGCCAGAAGACCAGACCGAACAATAATCAACAAACAGAAGAGAACTTGCAAAATTGTCGACATTGCTGTTGCGGCTGACCACAGAATAAAACTGAAAGAATATGAAAAGAAGGATAAGTACCTCGGCCTTGCTCGGGAATTCAAAAAACTATGGAACATGCAGGTGACAATTATACCAATTGTAATTGGTGCGTTTGAAACAATAACTAAAGGATTACTAAAGGGACTGGAGGACTTGGACGTTGGCGGACGAGTGGAGACAATCCAAACTACTACATTATTGAGAACGGCCAGAATACTGAGAAGAGCCCTGGAGACTTGAGGAGACTTGCTGTCACTCAAACTCCAGTGAAAGACCATCAGCTAACACTGATGTGAAAAACTCTCAAGGAGTAAATAATAATAATAATAATAATAATATACACGTAGAAAACCAAAAATTCTCGATAGTTTTCTTTTGAAAATTTTGACTTTCTTTGAAACTTTCTCTTTTTACAACTTCCGGGAAAATTCAACTTGTCGTGTTGCAATAAAATGAAGAGAAAATAATCTTTTCTTATCAACGTTATTATTTGACTTAGTTCCAACAAATCGAATCAGGAAAATATATAACAACCTTCTCCATTCCTCATACTACATCACTAGGCTCATGGGGTGTATTTTCATTTCTGTCGGCGTGCAACATTCAGTTCGAACCCCGTTCGTTCTCATATCCCAATCTCCGTACAGCAGCTAGAATAGGTGATTATTACAATAAGGCAAATCAGGAAAATATCCTAACAAGACGAATAAGAAAATTTCTTACAATATTTGTAGCATATGGAACTATAAAATATTTTAATTATTTACACGAGTTTATTTTGTCATTCCTTTCCGTTTATTCAGTGTTAGTGTATCAATGGATATACTAATGCTATCATCATTCGAACTAGATGATTAGAAATCGATTAAACATTGTTCGTAGAACCAAAAATAGCCAATAAATTATAACTGATATACGTTCCTCCAATGAAACCAATAAAGGTTCTTGCTTTTACGTTTTCAAAAAGCCTTCCTGATAAAGTTTACGTGACAAAAATGGAAAATTTCAGGACATCTTATTATTGGGTGTCTTACCCCTCTGCAAAGGATACATTATCATCATCATCATTATCATCAACAAGTCACACTAATTGCACGGATTTTGTTGATTCTATCTCGCTCTCCATCCCTATCATCCATCATTCTGCGGAAGGACCATTACCGTTCTGCTCGACAGGTCAACGTCGTCATTGTCGAACTGAAAAGAAAAAAGACATAAGAGGCAGCGCCCCAAAGGTCAGGCTTGAGGTTTTTTACTGTTGAATTGAAGAAAGAAAAGCGAGACAAGGTCAAAAAAGATGATGAATGGAGAGACATTGTGGAACGGGATTGAAGATCATGCTCGTTACATTCCTCCCACCCACACCGCTAGCCCTGTCCTTTCTTTTCCCTTTCAAGTCTGCTGCTGATGATGATGATGATTTGAATTCCGCCCATTGTCAATGTTCAATAGATATAGTCTCGTAAATGACTTGATGTAGTTTTTGTTCTGGGTTTACTTGTTCGTGTTTCGTTTGTTGTTGGAGTTTCATTTTTGTTGTTGTTGTTGTTGCTGCTATTGCCGTTTCATCTTCATCTGTGATTACTTTCTCTAATTTTTTTCATATGTGCTCACTTGTTGTGCTTGTTTCTGGTGCTTGTGTGTGGTTAGTGTGCAGTTTGTTATAATTAGTATAATTGTCTACATTATTCATTGTCTTATGCATTTCAGTTTTCTCACTTCTATCATCTATTTCAGGTCCTAGTCTTTCGTTCACAAATCGGTTTGCCAGTTTGAACAAACTAATGTCCCTGATTATATCCCTTACCATGGTATATTCGCCTAGTTCTAATCTGTGAACCTTTCGTTTCACTCACAACAAAAAATGTTGGTTCATAATGTATAGACAATTTGTTTCTTTTTAGTTGTTTGACGAGTACATATTGTTCAGCTATGAACGTTCTTTCTGTAGGTGTTCTGTTTGCATTGAATTTTTGTATTTTTCATCGTTGGATTTGTAGTGGAAACATGTTATTTGATAGATATGTTTGGTCCCCCAAAATTTATGTTGTAGTTTGGTATATGTTTTCCTTAGTGGAATGTTATGTTTGTTTATACTTGGAAAAGGGCACATGGAGGCAACTGTAGTAAAGATGTAATGATATGAAAGATGTGTAAACGATATGAAACGGCGCGGACAAAAGTAACATTCAAAACAAGCGACATAAACTAAACAAATTTATATCTTAACAATACATACAATGAAAACATTTAAAACATTATTATGGTTCTATTACTGTTCGTGAAAATAAACTGTGTGTGTGTCTAACACAACTAAAACTACAAAAGTACTAAATGACAAAGTGTCCTATGCATGTTGACGACGTATTTTAAAATGTTCGTTTATTTCTGTAGTTCGACGCAATTGCTGTTTTCGAGGCTGGAAAAAGTCTCACAGACAAGGTATACTGAATAAAGGAATGTTTGCATAGCATATACATTTTGTGACGTTTGACGGCTGTTGGAAAATATGAGACAGTGAAAGTATTCTCTCTGGAAATCACACTGGAGAGAGTGTGTTAGCCCTGAAGTGAAAAAAAAGAGAAAGAGTGTTTGAAGATGAAGTATTTATAGAAAATACGTGTCTTGGAGTCGGCTCTAAAAACGCGGGACGAAATTCAAATGAGGACGTAATTTTAAACACTGATCACGTGGTTTTCCTGACCAATGGTTTCTCGAAACTGAATATCTGCGTGCGTCCGTCATCTTTGTTTCAGGAACAAATGGCCTACCCCTCGTTTTAAATTATAGGAGTGTAAGTCCTATAGATTCAATTATCTCGTTTATCAGTTTCTTTTCAATTTCAGTTCTGTTCAGCTTGTTATAATCTAGATTTATTTTAATTTGTCTACTTTTCATGGCAGTATGAGGTTCTATTCCAGTTGCTGGATGCAGTGTGACTGTGTATGCCGTTAAGATTTCTGTTATGTCGATTCGTCTTTCTATCTTGACTTTATTTTTTAGGTTAGCTATTTCCTCTGCTTTATTTAGCTGTCTCATAAAAGATTCTATTTTTCCATTTGATTGTGGGTGTAATAGAGTTATCCTGTGATGCTAGAATCCTTCTTCTTCTTCTTCTTCTTCTTCTTCTTCTGCAAATTCTTTTCATTCGAATGTTGGTCGATTGTCCGTTAGTATTTTCCTTAGAGTCGCGTAGCTTACGAATATTTCTTTTAGTTTCATTCTTGTCTCGTTGAAAGAAGTGCTATGTATCTCGTCTGGGTATGGTCGTCCGAACTCTAAGTTAACTGTCTCCCAACTTCTCTTGGGTATAACGGTGAGTTTTATTGGTTCTGTTTGTGGATCGCTTGATACTGTTGCGGAGCCGATAAGCATGTCGACCCCGCAAATGATTTAAGTTTAATGCGTGCGAGTAAAAGCCAAAGACAATGAAGGAAACAAAGGCGAGATAACAGATACAACAAAAGTGACGATTTATTGTCGGAAGTACAAACGTGTGTGTAAAGTCCGTGGTGGTTGTATGTGGTCTTCAGCTAGATGGGTGATGTCGATAGTTGGTATGGTCGAGTTGTAGTTGTGCGCAGCTGGATGTTCGATGAGTGTAGCTGGCGTAGGTCGGGTCGTGGAGATACAGCTGGACGTTTGATGCGGGTAGCTGTCGATTGAGTCGTAGAATGCAGCTGGGCGATCGTTGCGGGAAGCTGAGGTCGGTCGAGTTCGGTAAATCGATGTCCCGGTTTTGACAGTATGTTGGGTTAACCGGGGAGGGGTGATCTGGTTGCTAGCCCGTACAGTGAGTCATACGTGGGCCAGATGTTGCAATGCTAGGACAGCCCGTAACAGCGAGTCGTTACGTGGACTGGATGCTGCATTGCCAGAGTGTTGAGGTCGAAATCGGTGTTAGCAGCTTGGTCGTGTAGAGTCGAGTGAGTTGGTGACTAAGACTGAGCCGTGTCTTAGTGCAACGGACCAAGAGAACGGACGGGGAAACCGTGGCTAAGGTTTGCCAGGCCTTAACACATACGAAGTCGAGCGAGCGGATCGGTGGTGCAAGGGCTTTGTCGTGCCCCTAGCTGCGCGGGCGTATCGTTTACGGTAGCTATGGCTTTGCCATGCCAAAGCCATGCGGACGAGTCGGTGCGATAGCTATGGCTGTGTCGCACCAAAGTTGTGTGGACGTATCGGACGGTAGCTAAGACTTTGCTGCGCCAAAGCTGTGCGGGCGTATCGTTGACGGTAGCTATGGCTGTATCGCGCCAAAGCTGTGCAGAGGTATCGGACGGTAGCTAAGGCTTGCGCGCCAAAGCTGTTCGGACGGTAGCTAAGGCTTGCGCGCCAAAGCTGTTCGGACGGTAGCTAAGGCTTTGCCGCGCCAAAGCTCTGCACAAACGAGCAGACAGGCAAGGAGGCCTAGGCTAAGATTGGCGTTATCTTAGTGCTACGCAGATAGTGAAGCGGTAGCTAAAGGCTAACCCATGCCTTTAGCGCTGCGCAGCCAAACGGACGAGCGGAATCGAGCGATAGTTAAGACTGGGTGGTCTTAGTGAGTTCTCTTCGTGTTTGCCTCTGGGCCGTCTATTTCGACTGGTCGTTAAGGAGCGTCAGAGATACTCCAACCCGCAGAAAGGGACCTCTTATGGCTCTTAAAAGGACCGTTAGCGCATATCAATGTGATAGAAAAAAGGGGTGAATCTGTCACTAGAAGTGGCGGGGAGGTGAATGCAACCACGGTAATGTAGGATTCAACCTCGTGGAGCCGAGTGGCCTCTGAGAGCGTCCGCGGAGACCTCTGAATTTTTCGCCACCGAAGCCTTTTTCATATGAAAGGAAGACAACACCACTTCTAACGTGCCACGTAAATAGAAAGTTCTTCTACAAAAAATGGACGTAGAAAATAAGTCCTTCTTTAGCCCGGTATAGTCTAGCGAAGATAATTAATTCCATTTTTATAGAATTATTTCTGGCAGAAGTGTTTTGCAAATGTTGATAAATGTTAATTTATCCCTTTCTTAGCTGTAACGGCCGGTTAGAGTCGAAAAAGGGCTTTGTCATTTTCGGCCGTACCCGGATGTAATTTTTCTGGGGCGAACGAGTAATCCGATCTGTTTATGTTTGTAGGCAGGTCGCGGCAATTCTACTTCACATTCCTAGCATTGGTCTATAATTCTATCAACAGTTATATTGTTAATTTTAGGGAAGCAATATCTTCCCCTTACTAGTGGTTTTTTTTGCAGCTGTCCTAGGTAGTCTCCTATTTTTGCTATCTTCTTTTGTGGCAAATTTGGAATTTTTTCTTTTATATGTTTGTATGGTGATCTCTCTATCTCGTTTTGAGCTTTGATCGTCCAGTCATTTTGATAAGTTGGGATGTTCATTTTCTTAGAATGGGATATTTATTTGTCTCTGTGTAGAGTTTCAGCGGCGTTTTCTTTGTGTGAAATATGGTTTATCTCTAGTTCTGTGTTGTCTTGTTGGTTCTCTGATATGGGGTGTCTCAGTATATAGTCTAATGGATCTAGTTCGTTTCTTCCTGGTTCCTATTTAAGTTCGAAATCAAAGTCTGTTATTTCCATGATCCATTTTTCTATAACGTTACAGTAGTAATTTGTGTTTTTCATTTTAATATATTCTCGTAAAAGAGACGCTTTTTGTATTATAGTCTTGACGGCCTCCATAGAAAAAATAATCTTCCACTTGAAAAAGCAGTGAGGAATTATTATTTAATTAATTTAAGTAATTGTATACTTCTTAAGTAATTTACTTCTTCTCTTTAGTTGATAACAATTTATTTCCTTTAGACCATCCTGTTTAAAAAAAACCTTTAAATTATTTCTTATTTTTCTCTGTTTCTACTACCTCAACTTTCACGTTATCCAAATGCTTCCAATGATTTCATTGGACTGAAGGAGACTTTTTCACTCATTTCACTCATATACCTATCACTTAAGGTTTCATATCATCCAGATTTCTCCACTGACTTACCCGGAGTGAAATGGAATCTTTTCTACCAATTGTTTCTGCCTCTACTGTCGTATGTGTATATAAGCAATAAATTAATGTAGAGTTAACTCCCTTGGAGTTTTAGCAATAGACACTCAGGAGAGTTAAACTCATGGTTGACACAACACGTGCCTTGTGGTTATCTTTATGCCGGCGCCGGGAAACTATCTTTCTCTCAAGTCCAAGTCCTAAGACAACTCCGCTAAGCTTTATCTCACTTTCTTCTTTAAATACAACATAAGATTAGAATCTTAAACTCTTTTTTTAACATAAAACTTTTACTCACTCTCACGTTCTTGTCGTCGGACAAGACAATATGGCTTCTCAATTTAATCTCCTAGAACCCTTAGACTTTTCCGACGGAAATATTTCTGAAAACTAGAAACTTTTCAAACATGAAAAGGTTTACCTTATAGCCACAGAAAAATGAAAGAAACCGAAAGAAATTAAAACCAACGATCAATTGCATAGGAAAACAAGGCCGCCAGATCTATAACAATTTAGAATTGGAGGATGAAATGAATTAAAACTTAGTAATGATAAAATTCGAGTAATAGCGCATTCGTCGAAAAGATTTAACACTAGCGCGGTAGAGATTTCTCACTTCTTGACAAGACGAAGCAGAATAATTCGACAACTTCCTAAACAAATTAAAAACGCTATGAGAATTGAGAGACAGCCTCATCAAGGACAAACGACCTCCGCCTTCAGAAAAAAACTCCTATCAGAAACTGATTTAACGCTGAAATTTGCAATAAAAGTAGGAGAAACCGCCGAGGCTACAAGACAACCAATAGAACTCCTTCAAAGAGAGCCTAGGGAAATAAATTTCTCAAAAAGTGAAAAAAACAGTTATCAGTCGGCGAAAAAAAAAAAACCCTGAGGAAACTCACTCTCATAAAGGGCAGAACTCCCATCTCCAACAGAGGGAAAATAACAGAATGCAAATTCTCTTCATACGCACACTTTCGAGACAACTGCTCCGCATACAACCAAATCTGCAACACTTTGCAAAAATATGCCCCTCAAACAAACACGTTAAGGAAATTATGCAGAACGATTCTGACTCACCATCATCTGAGGAAGAACAAATTTATGTAGGTTTCATCACAGCCAAAACACAGTCAACAATACACAAACGAAAAACATACGAGGTGAATTAAACGTCAGAAGGTTGGTTTATCACATTAGAAGTAAATGGCACAAAGGCAAGATTCAAAATTGACTCGGGTAGTCAAGTAAACATCATTCTAAAGAAAGATTAACAGCTACTGAAAAATAAACAAGATTAATAGCCTACAGCCTACAACGGCACCTCTATTCCAGTACTAGGAAAATGTGCAGTACAAATTCCACCCAAAAGACAACACATATGATGTCCCAATAATTGTAGCACATATTGACGCCTCTCCGATCCTCGGACTAAAAACCAGTGCTGACATGTACCTAATAAAAAGAGTTCTCAGAATCTCAAAGAGAGAACCTGTTTTCCACTCGAAATTTAAAGACTGTTTTTGGGAACAAGGGACATTACCAGGGTATCACCACATTACAGTGGACCCATCATAAACCCACCACGCAAACTACCATTTGCCCTCAGAGACTAAAACATGAGCTGCAACGAATGACTCAGCTTGACATAATTATTCCTGTCAATGAATTAACAGACTGGGTTTCTTCACAAGTAGTGATAGAAAAATCCAATAGCAACCTGCGATATCTAACCCTCGATATCTAAACAAGGCAATTAAAAAGGATCACCACTGCCAACCAACAGCAACTAATATATTTCAGAAAATGGCAGGATCACAGTACTTCACTAAACTGGACGCCTCAAATACCCTCTGGCAAATTAGGGTGAATGAAGAAAGCTCCAAACTTCTCACTTCCGAATCTCCCTGTGGCTGTTTCAGATTTCTACACATTCCATATGGGATTCACACTGACAGTAAGGTGTGTCAAGGATGACATCATCATCTGGGCAGATACACCTGAACTGCTTGAAAAAAAGAACAATTGAAGTTCTGCAAGCAATCAGATAATCAGGAATAAAACTGAATCAAACCAAGTGTCAATTCATCCAGCGTCAATTGAGATTCCTCAGACACACAATATCCAACAAGGGAATAGCACCAAATGCCAGAAAAATAAAAGCTATCACAGACGTACCTGAACCAACCAACCAACCAATCAACCAACCAACCAACCAACCAACAGGAACTACAATGCTCTTAGGCATGATTACATACCTGGGAAAAGTTCTCCAAAACTTTCAAACCAAAACAGCACTTCTACGTCTTCTGGAGAAGGATACTATTTGGTCTTTTGACAAGCTTCAAAGGGAGACACTTCAAGACCTTCAGAAAATTATCCCTCAGAGCCCAACAATAAAATGTTTTGACCCCAAACTCCCATTTAAAGTATCATCTGATGCATCAACTCAAGGATTAGGAGCCTTGCTAGAACAGCAACATAAAAATGAGTGGCATCCTATAGCTTATGCCAGTAGATCTCTGACATCAGCAGAAAAAACTAATATCCCCTGGAATTAGAAATACAGTCAGTATTTCCATGAATACATATATGGACATTTAATTGTACACAATGATCATAAACTACTCAAATGCATTATGAACAAAAGCTCCACCTAGAATACAGCGTTTCCTTTTAAGGCTCCAAAAATATGATTTCGACCTGAAATACACAAAAGGCCAATTAATAAAGGTTACGGACACACTAAGCCGGGTTGCATTACAAGCAACGCCCCTGAAATTTCGGACAATGAAATTAACAACTTTGGCCACTTTGTGATGTTCTGGGGTTGTTTGCTGTATAATGTTGCTCCCCAAATTTATGGTGGCTCATTATTGAAAAGCTAACGATGTAAACGACGCGGACAAAAGAACATTCAAAAGAAAGCAATACAAACAAAAATAAATTTATATATCAACAAGTACATAAAAAGGAAACATTACAAAGCATTATGAATATTCTAAAATGGCTTGTTAAATATTCCTCTATGCGTGTGTGTGTGTATGTGTGTGTGTGTGACTAACACGAATATTATGGTGAAAGACTAAATATTAAGTGTCTTGTGGCCTATAAATGTATGTTGGCTAAGTATTTCACGCGATGTATCAATACACAGAAATATAGCAATGTATTCTAGAAGGACGTGTTTTCTCCCATATTGGTTGTTTGTCTCTTTCGGAATTTGACGAAATGTCTGAGGCCGTGCGCGAGACTGGAACAAGTCCAGCCGAAAAGGCAGAACAGGAAAGAAAAAGGTCGCAGAGTATATACTCACCCATGTGGCGTGTATTGAGCTGTGTGTCACTAGCTGGCAAAGCCAAACTGTCTCTGGAAGTCAAAATGTAAGAGAATGAGTTATTGGAAGTCAAGAGTATCTATAGCTAATCCTTGTCATGCGATTGGCTCCAAGCACGCCGTTTATTTTGCACGGGACAAAGTCAAAGGTGCGGACGTAGTTAGGAGCATAAATCACGTGACTTTCCTGACCAATAGGTTCTCGAGACTATTTAGTTTACCGACGTCCACCATCTTTGTTTCGGGAACAAGTGAAGCAGTATCCCACTTTCTAAAATTCCCTTGTATCGCAGCCATTTCAAAAATATAGGGGTGTAAATCCTATAATGTCTTCTTCCCCAATCAGTGAAAAGACACGCCAGAAACTAATAACCGAAGCATCAAAGAATGACACGCTACAAAAGTACGGCATAAAATCTCTGCAGGATGGCCAGAAAATAGCCTCAAACTCGACCCCTATCTCAGACCATACCGTCACCATAACTCACTGATCACATACCAAGATGGGCTTCTTCTCAATGGCCAACATATCATAGTGCCCTCAACTCTCCGATTGGAAATGCGCAAAATCCTACACTAAGGAGACCTGGGAATTGAAAAAAACGTAATCACAGGCCAGACAATCACTCTTCTGGCCAAACATGAATGCTGACTTAAAAGATACGATATCAAATTTTGAGGCATGCCAACAATACAAAACCCATCAAGTTGCTGAACTGCTCAAGAACCATGAGATATCTGACAAACCTTGGACAAAAGTCGGTACGGACCTGTTCAAAATACAGGGGAGAACTTACATCAACGTTGTAGATTATTACACCAAGTATTTTGAAATCAGCAAACTCCTTAACAACATCTCACCAATAGTGATAAAGAAGATGAAAGCAATGTTCGCAATGACAATGGTCTAGAATTCCCCTCACTAGAATTCAGAAAATTCTTAGCAAACTGGGATTTTGAACATGACCCTAGAAGCCCAGAATTTGCACAGTCAAATGGTATTGAACACTACAATCGGTCAAAAAAACCGTATTGAAATGCTTGAAATCGGGGGATGACAAAGACCTAGCATTGCTTGCTTTGCGCACGGCACCGGGCAAGGAGAACACTCAGTCACGAGCAACAAAACTGATGAAACGTGAGTTACGGACATTGCTACCAAGAATAAAGGAAGCCACATACCAAGACAAGGCTTCTAAGCAGACACCTACAAAACACAAAAATTCTCACCCTTGAACATTGGTAACCATGTCCGTCTACATGATGGCAAAACCTGATCAAGAAAGGGGAAAGTAATCAAGAGATGTGAACAACCTAGGTCATATCTCATCCTAAGAAAGAATGGCCGAAAACTCCATCGCAACAAACGACATCTCTCAGCCATCCCTCAATCACAGGAACTCAGGATTTTCCTATTCCTGAAACGTACAAACACATCGCCTCCAGAAATCCCGAAGCTCCAACCAACCAACCAACCACGACTGAACAAATGTTCCGAACTTGAATTGGAAGAAAAGTGCACCCACCTCGTAGAATGTCTGAATACACTTCATAAGTCGGAACCCAAACAGTCGAGAACAAAGAACTTGGGCGCTGGCGGGGGAATATTGCATGTATATATAAACAATGAACTAATATAGAGTTAATCCTCTTGGAGTTTTAGCAATAAACACACAGTAGAAATAAAGTCATGGTTGACACAACACGTGACTTGTGGTTATCTTTATGCCGGCGCCGGGAAACTAACTTTCTCTCGCAAGTCCATGTTCTAAGACGACTCCCGTAAGCTTTATCCCACTTTCTTCTTTAAATACAACACCTACTGCCTAAGTCTTTCAATGTCTGATGCCTATTTTTTGGCTGTCTTTCATTCAGAAAATGGTACTTCCTAAGTCTTCAACTTTCAATTTTTTCTTATGTTCTGCATGAACTTTTTACTTTCTGATATTTCCATGTCTCGAAGTTACACTCTGATCAAAGAACCGTTCAGATTCAATTGATTTCTCATTTTCTCGTTTGAGCCATGAATTTTTCAATTCCTCTCATTAAAATATGCAAGTTATTCTTTACCAAAAAGCTCCAAGTTATTCTTTCTTAAATTCTCATGAGACTGTTTCGTGTCAACAAATAAACTATTTTTTAGGATGTCATCTTATAAGGAAGAAATATTCAGTTGAATGTATCTACTGAATATAGACACTTGTCGTCTTCAGTGACTCCTAATCATTTCAATTGAAACATTTAAGTGACATTCCAGAGAATATTTGTATTGTGAATAGACAAACGTAAAGATGAAATAAGTGTTAGCACTAATAATTATATGTATTTTACTCTTTTACTGATTCATGTTTTTTATATGTAGTTTTGTAAAAAGTTTATAGGACTTTACACTCCTATAAATTATTTTGGGCGGTATGCCACTGGTTCCCACAAAGATGGCGGACGCTCAATATTCAGTCTCGGGAAACCATTGGTCAGGAGAACCACGTGACATGTCTAAAACTACGTCCGCGCGTAAATTCAAGTCCTGTGTTTTTGAGCAACCTACAAGACGCGTATTTTCTATAAATACGTCGTCTTCAAACACCCTTGTTCTCTTTTACCAAATTTCTTCGCAGCGGCAACACACCACCTTCAGCGTGAATTAACAGGAGAGAAAAGCAACACTATGGATGGGCCTCGCAGACATTCATATACAATGACTATGAGACGCTTTCCAGTCTCAGTGAAACTGCCCGTTTCTAACCATAAAAAAAGGACATTTTAAACATGTAATTCTTTTATAGCCTAGTTGTGTTAGACACACACACATACACTCACACTCACACATATACACACACTATTATTTTGTTAGTAGAGTTAGTAATTTCTTTTATGTATCAATGTAAGTTTTATTGTTGTAGAATATAAATTTGTTTTTGTTCGTTGCCTTGTTTTAAATGTTCATTTTGTCTGCGCCGTTTTACAACCTTTACTCGTTTCATTCATTTCATATCTTTTACTCATTTGTTTCATTGGCTTCCTTCATTTAATACTTTATCCATGTGCTTATAATATGCCTATTCAACCTTTTTTTCTAAAACACTCTATATCAAACTAAAGCATTAAACTTGTGGGGAAGCATAAATATTAAACCCTTATGTAAAATATTAAAATTAACGTTAAATTATCGGGTACCATAAAAATACATTCACTCACTCCCCCTACAAGTTGCAAATTCACCGGTAAATCCCAAATATTATTGCGAGCAAAAAATTATTGATAATGACTATTTTATTCAAATTGCATCAGATCCTTATTTCTAAATTCCGAAAGGATATTTTTGCCACACACACACATACACACACACACACAAAAAGGCTAGGGAAATTCTGCCTATGGGATTTTTCAACAGATTTTTAATATTCGCTCAAAAGTTCTAACTTTCAATTTCACTTTATTTTTCTTACTAATTTTCACATTTTCCATCAAATATTTTAAAATCCCCAACATCAACTTTAAAATTTTGAAAATTGGTCAGTGAAACTGTCCAATTTTCCTAAAGAAAAGGTGGAAGGATAAATTTCTCTCAATATCCGTCCGTCAGTCTATTCAGAGGAAAATATGATAAAGATAATAAAGAAATAAAAGTTGGTCGAATTAACTTGGATTTTTACTCAGAGATCAATAGAGTTTTTATTTATATACTTTTCTTTTCTAGACGTTAAATAAAACATTAAGAATTTAGTTTTTTTTTTTATCATTTTAGTTTCATGTTGGTCCTAATTGCTTTAAACAAAACATTAAATGTTGATGAGAATTTCACATTTGAAGATTTTTAGCTTTCGACTTTATTTATTCCTTGGTTTATTTTATCCTCTTGATTTCAGAAAGATCTTATTGCTGTAATGTTTAAAAACGATGTGGGGTCTGCATGATAACAGAAATAGTTGCTTAATTTCTAGTTGTATGAAAAGTCTGTGTTCAGTAAAAGTTTCTAGCAAGGATTCAATCCCAGTTAAAAGAATGGTGCAATGCAATCTTCCTTATCCAAAAACTGATCAGTTAATAGAATATTTCAAATGAAGCCCCAGTTGAATAAAAACGTCTGCAAGACTTTAATCCATCTTGAATGATGCCATAAATTTTCGTAATATTTATTGTTATTTTTTTAGTGTGTCGTGTGTTTTATTTCAATTTCAATTTTCTAAAATCTTTATTGATGTAATTTAGTCTTTTACTTCTATTAAGTGAGATTTTATCGAATCTCCTCAGATTTCGAGAGAATCAATTAAATAGAAAAGATTTTTTTACCCGAATTAAATCATCAAATTTTATTGAAACTCATTAAATTTTTGTAGAAGATTATTTTATTGTAGAGTCCATTTAATTTGATTTGGCCAAAACTTGTTGAAAAATAAAATATTGTAACCGAATCGGGATTGAAATTAAAATAAAAGATGTTTTGATTTACAAAGCTTCGCATAAAGTGAGAAGTATGTGTCACTTAGTGAGAATCAATCTCATTATCAATGAGCCATTGCACCAGAGAAGCTACCCTAAAAATGAATACATCTGTGAACAATTTTAGGAAAAGAAAAGCTTTTTCCCCCCATTTTTTTTGTACATTTTCTTTTCGTATCGGTGGGAAATAGAAATTTATTTGAACCATTTTAAACACCTTGAAATTTCCATCTTATTTTCTTTTTCTTGTAAAGTTTTTTTGATTTCTCAACAAAAAGGCAGAATTTTTGCTAAAATCATTGACTAATTATTTTTCAAACCAATCTCTCTCTCTCTCTTTCTCTCTCTCTCTCTCTCTCTCTCTCTCTCTCTCTCTCTCTCTCTCCTTTAAAATCCCTTTTCCAATTAAAGAATGAAAGTTTTGTGTTTGTCAAAAATGCATCTATTGAAGAATATTTTGTTGTGAGTATCAACAACATCTGCCCGACCCTCTGAATTTATTTGACACATTTTAAGGCAACTAAAAACTTTCAAGTGGAACAATTATTAATTCTGATTTGTCAAAATAAAAAGAAATTTTGAGTCGCAAATTTATGGACATTTTTCCTTCTGTTTTAAAATGAAAGGTGTGATATGCCATTAAAAAAAGCAATGCAACTGATTTTATCCAATTTATAAGAAGTAGATGAATCTAGTTTCTTTATTGGATCATTTGTTTCATAATGAATTTACAATTTATTGATATTTTATAGAAATTACTAATGAAAATAAACAACTACTAATCAGAGAAAATGGCTTCGAGCTGACTAAGAGAAGAAGCAAAAGGTACCCCGCAAAAACAATCACGGACGCCGACTACGCTGATGACTTGGCGTTACTAGCGAATACGCCTAATCAAGCAGAGACACTACTGCATAGTCTGAAACGAGCCGCAGCTGGCATTAGCCTCCATGTCAATGCAAACAAAACTGAATATATGTGTTACCACCAAACGGGCAACATTGCCACACTAGACGGAGCCTCTCTGAAACTAGTAGACAAATTCACCTACCTAGGAAGTAGCGTCTCATCAACCGAGAAAGACATCGACACACGACTGACGAAGGCATGGACAGCTATCGATAGGCTCTCGATCATATGGAAGTCGGACCTAACTGATAAAATGAAACGCACTTTCTTCCAGGCAGCGGTTGTGTCGATACTGATATATGGATGCACCACATGGACGCTAACGAAGCGGCTGGAGAGGAAACTAGACGGAAATTACACAAGAATGTTGAGAGCAGTATTAAACAAGTCCTGGCGACAACACCCCACGAGACTCCAACTATACGGACACTTGCCCCCCATCACGAAAACTATACAAGTCAAACGAACCAGACACGCGGGACACTGCTGGAGAAGCAAGGACGAGCTCATAAGCGATGTACTCCTGTGGACCCCCACATATGGATGTGCAAAAGTAGGACGACCAGCACGAACTTACATACAGCAACTATGTGAGGACACAGGATGTAACCCTGAAGACCTGCCGGAGGCGATGAATGATAGGGAGAAATGGCGAGAGAGGGTCAGGGATATCCGCGCTGGCGGCGCGACATGATGATGATGATGATATATATATA